>VDFB02224490.1:0-15577 GCA_007258455.2 Sequoia sempervirens
AAACATTTCAAAAAAACTCCAAAATCATCCAAATATTTGAAAAAATTCATCTGTCTCATCTCCTTTTTACCTGCAATAACATCATTCACAATAAATCAATCATCATTTGCAACCTTTGGTAAAACAATCGGAAAGAAGTCTAGCAGTTTGAAAGTGAAAACTTGAAACGTGAAAAATCTTAAGTCTAGGTTAGTAAGTAAACAAGTTGGTCAACTCTTTGTGTCAATAGCCTATCATCCAATTAACTAGTCCCAAATCAATCATCTGATAACATCATGTCCTAGGATGTATCCTTCCTGCAATGGAAATTATTTATCATAAATAACAGTTTGGATAAATGAAATGATGTGTTGCCATGCCCTAACATGTCCTAGGATGTATCCTTCCTACAATGGGCATCATCTGTTGGCAATTGTTTCAATGCTTATCCTTAGAAAAAACATTTCCTTTTGGTTAGAGGTATGAATAAAATTAGCTTGTTTGTTTACTTTATCTTTTTCCTTTTGACTTCTCTTATTGAGCTCACTTTGATGACCTCTCGATGATGTCCCCAATGAAGGGAGTTAGAGAGAAAGAAATGGGGCAACGATCATTATCGTTTATCAGTTGTGCTTGTTGGATATTATTGTAACATAACCTTGGCCATGCATGCTTTGTTTGATTTGTAGGGAGGGTGTTTTAGGTTTCTTGTTGACCACATAGGAAGGCTTTCCTTTCTATGTTTTGGTCTGAGATATTTGAAATATCTGAACTATATTATGAATAAGGTTCTATATGTCAAGTGTGAATAGGAGTACTCCTATATGATTTTTGAGTCAAAGTCTATTGCACTAGGTACAACGCCATCTTGGTTCTTTATACCTTGATGCATCATGCCTACATGTTATATCAAACATAAGGTATGTGGCCCTTTTAAAGTTGCAATTCCTGATAAGCAAATCATCCATCTCTTATCATCATTTCTAATAAAGTCTCATAGATCATGGAATTGTTGGATCCTCTTGTCATCATCTCATTTCTTCTTTTTCGCACTAACATCATACCAAGATAGTTAATCATCATCGCCAATGCATCCATCCTGCATCCACAAATCATTAGCATACATAAATCTCATAATCATAGCATATCACAACATCCATCTCATCCATCTCACATCATCCATCTCATCCATCTCATAGGAATTACGTTATCCTTTAGGTTGTTTAGGATAATATATTTTGGTTATTCTAAGCATCTTAAAAACCATCGGCATACTGCATATCATATCATTTCATATAAGAAACACTAATCATCTCACATGCATGTTCATCATCATAATATAGATCTGTTAGTGTAAGCATCTCATAAAACCATACATTTGCATAAAACATCCATTACATAATCATATATGCATCATCACATCATCCATCTCAAACACAGTATATCATCATCTCATTTGCATCATCAACATAACTATCCATACATCCATATTGAACCTCTTTATTGTGAGATTGACCCTCAAATCGAATTTTTTCACTTGATCTCTTAGGGGGAAATGTACTAGTGTACTTCTTTCCATTGGGGCATCTGAAAAAAATAGATTTTTTTTTAATTTTGATTGCAGTAAGTTTATTCTTTAAAGCAATGTAGCAAGTATATTGCTTCAAAGAGGGGGAAAATGTAGACATGAAAAATTGACATTGTGCATTTAATTAAGTCATATTTGTCCATTCATCAAATAAATCAAGTTTATTTGATTAATCTCTAAAGTCCTCCATTTAGATTAAATAAATTCAACTTTAACACTAACATCATCCCCTTTAGCTAAATAAATCAAAATATTTATTTAACTAAGTCTAAATAATTTTTCATCTCCTTTTGATTTATTTTAATGCATAAATCTAAATCAAATGGGTCAAATCACCTAATCTTCACTTAAGTTAATTGAATCATGATTAAGGCTAAATCTAATCCATATCACATCCTCTATGCACAAATAAATCAATTTAATTCATTTATTAAATCTTCATTTTCTCTCAACAAGGCATAAAAGTGGAATATTCCTCCATTTCAAATCTTCCCAAATGGGATGAGTCCTTCCAACAAGGCATTTATTTCACCTTACAAGTCCTTTTGCATTGAGCCAAGTGGCCATTACTCTATTTGACTCTTCATCCACCTTGTCATTTCACCATTTTCAAATTTCAAATTTATGCATTTATGGGCATATTCATCAAAATGTGAATATCCTTGTCCCATTTGCATGGTGACAAGTGGCTTCTTCCTATTGGTTGGGTTTTTATCACATATTCATCCCTTTTGCCTCTTCTGTCATCAAACTCTTCTATAAATAGAGAAGTTATCTTTCATTCTTATCATCCACAATCTTAAAGAAAAGTTACTCTCTTCGCATTAAGAGCTAATTTTGTCCACTTCATAGCATAGCATCTTCAAGGCATTTTATCATTGAGCTTGTCAAGGGTTGGGAAAGGGCCACTGTTCATATCAAAGTGGCACCAATCCACTATGGAATAGGTATACATTGTGCTTCTTTTACATTCTTTCAATTAGTTTTTTTGTTATTTTGTTTATGAGGCATGATGTATTATTTCATAGGAGCATTTGTAGGTTTGAATAGCTTGAACTAACCCATTGCTAATGAGTATTGAGGTTTAGGTTGTTTGCAAATTTATGGTGCTGACAATTCCTTCACTTGGTTTTCATCTCTTTTTGGAGTGGAGTTTTTCCCATGAGGTTTTCTCTATTTCTCCACATTATAGAGATCTTTTTGTTTGTACATGGGTGCCTCACCAAGCTTTGTTTTCTACGACCCATCATGCATTCTCTTTTTTAGGGTTTTTAGCTACTCCCTATGATCATCTTAAGGGGGTGTTAGAGTAATCATGCATTAGCTAATAATTAATTAATCTTTAATTTATTATAATTCTAATTTATTCTCACACAATTAAGCTAAACTTAGGAGCTCTTTATTCAGTTAACTAAGTGCTTTTATATTAATTGAAGTGAGCGATTATTAGATCATTATGTCTCATCTCATGTGCTGTTGGCACTTGTCATGATCTGATCCCTTTATAATTTAGGGTTGCTCCTATAAAGCACTCAACCCTCATTGCAACCATCTTGAGCTTTCATATCTTTTGATAGTCTCTTGCTTTTGCATCTTTTCATTGTTGAGGAATATTGCATATATTGTTTGCAGATCTCTTGCATGGATTTTTTTTTTGGTTTGATCCTATGGCTTGTGGTTTTGTGCTTATTTCATAATTCTAACAATTTCTCCACTAATGACAAGGCCACCTCAACACACTTAGAAACATTCTGGAAGAGTTTGGGAACTCCTAAGATGACCAATCTACCCAAACTCATTGTGAGACACCTAAGTTCATTTTAAAATAAAAATAAATGTTCCTAAGTTAATGTTAAACATCCAAGGCATAAATGCATAATTATACATTTACAATCATGTCTGGTACCAATACTAAAACATGTAATTAATGCTATAACCCTAAAATTAGAAATGATTATAATTTATATCAAAAGAGATGTTCATCTAAAAATAATATTACAATTACATTATAAATGCATATGGAGAGGAATCAAATGTCTTTCCAACATAAAATTACATGAAATAGAACTATCCACAAGAAAAATAATGAATAAGGAAGAAGATATTGATGTCAAGTTTCTTCTCAAACCTCCAAAGCCCAACAATTGTTTCTACGTCACCCTACCATGTGAAACCAACAAGGTTAACTCCCACTGTGATATGAGATGCCATAAGGCCCAATAACTCTCACACAAGAAACATGGGAGAAATCTTACACATACACCAAAAATGATGTGTACACATCACACATGTAATTCAAGATCAAACAATACCACATGATGATTCAATACATAACCCATTGGCATGAACACGATGGCATAAATGAGTACTCTCATTGGGAAAATTTCCATGAGTGTGCAAAGGATTTATAATTTTCCTAATCACTAATGGCATAGCAAGCACTCACATTTGAAACATCCACAAATGGAGGAAAACATAAAGCACCAAACATTGAATGATGCATGAAAACCAATGGATGATTTGAATAAATGGAAAATTTAAACATAATATCAAATGATCTAAAATGAGAATTCATGAAGGAGACACCATATCCCCCAATCCAAATAATTCAAAATCACATCAAAAATTCAAATTTTCTAAGTTTAATTTAATGGCAAAAACCAATAATTTACCCAATTCACCATTAAAATAGCTTGAAAATGAACTTTTATCAAAAAATTCAAAATTCAAAAAAATGAAAGATACCCTTTGGGTCTAAATATCCCCAACAACCAATTTACACTATCAATTTCAAATTTTGGGCATTTCTTAAAAAATTGGCATTAGAACAACACATTTTGGAAAAATTTTAAAAATAAATTAACACAATTAATCTACCAATTTTAATTTCTCATTTTAAGCCAATGAAAATACATTTCCAACTTCATTAATCACATACAAACCATCTGAAAACAATTTCCAAATGAAATGGAGAAGAAATGAGGAACCAACCTCAAAATTTAACAAAATTTAAAATGCAAGAAACTCCACACATACCACGAGGAAGAGTGAACCCATTCCCATGCACAAGAACACACCCATTTGTAATATGTTGCATCAAATCTCACTCAATTTTCCTCACAATTGCCCTTCCAAATAGAAAAACAAGAATTTGGGAGATGAGAGGGTTTTTGCCTTCAAAAATTTCTTCAAAAAACCAAAAAAATACAAAAGAAAACCCTTTTTCCATTTCAAAATAAAATAATTAAAGACGTATTTTCTTTTCCAAATAATTGCATTAAATCCCTAATTTCACCCAAGTCCAAAATAACACATGTAAATACAATCCAATTTGCTATTTCACACTTAATTTATGATTTAATTCTATAAGAATTTTTTTCACATTATTTCTAGAAATCAAAATTAAACCAAATTAAAATTAATATAAACTATATTTCTATTTCTTTGATTGAAACTCCTATAAATAACCTCTAAATCCTAAAAATCATTTGAATTTGTTTTTCCAATGTCATTCATCCTATAATTTCACTATTAAGTCTATTTAAGCATTTGACTGAATTAAATTGCGGTATTGAGAATATTAACAAAACATCAACCACACATTCACAATAAATGGTCAAGTGACATATCCTTATAACCATTGTTGGGGTATACTCAAACATGTGGAGCAAGGTGGAGAAATACCTAGTACCTGTAACCATTCAACACATATGTCAACTGTACCTACTCCATACATATAAATAGTCGAAGCATCACATATATAATCCATGGTGTACAACATCCACTATTTCATTGTATTTAAATGATAAATTTCATGATATCATTTAATTAGAATGTCTATATTAGCGAATATATTCATGAACCAAAGCATAATAATAATCACTGAGGCAAGCCCACATCATGCACCTACCCTAAGAACACCTCCAAATTTAAATAAATTTATTCCCTTTGAAAAGACTTGGCATCAAATCTCACACACATTTCAATGTCACTTACATAAAAAATAACAATAAAATAGCCATAAAGAAGACAAATCATGACATAGAATAATAATATTAAAACATGATCATTTATTATTTGAACATATATGAAATACAATTTTCCCCAAAAAAAAAAAAAAAAACACTACATTATTCATTATTAAATCTTAAACTTAATATATCTTAAAATTTACTTTTTACATACTATTCAATTCTAAATTTATACAATTATATTTTTTTAATCTAAATTAATTTAAAATTAATATAATCTTATAAAATTAAAGATAAGAAAACATTACATTCCTATACAATTAAATAATATACTTTTGGATGTTTTACTTGAAGTTGGGGAGGATAGTATGAAATTTTAAAAACATCACCGTTTTAAGTAATTAGTCTCTCTGAATGGTAACTGAGAAGTCTACCTTTTTAAGGTTTCACATACCTAGACGTAAAGTTCAAAAGAGACAGTTTCTTGTTGGTAAACCATAACAACACGAGTTTGGAGTATGGGAAAAGAAAAGATATAAACTCGCTTTTAAAAGTGAAACTTCGTAATTTTTGAGAAAGTGCCGACAATGAAATAAAACACGAGCGTAATAATTTTATTAACAAAAGTATACAAATATGATTCCCTTCCAGGCATGTAACCGCTTCAACGATTTAAAACAAGTTCAGTGCGCATAGATGACATGAATTATTAATATAATTTCACCTTCGATTTTCAGCTTCTAAAATTAAACTATTAATATAATTTCACCTTCGATTTCGGTTTCCAAAATTAAATTTATCGACATTGAGTTTCTTCTCTTTCAAATCTCTCTCAACGAATTGTTTTTAATGATAATCGTATGCTTTTATAATTGTAAAAGCTGTAACTATTTCCAAATACATTGGAATGATTGTAGTAGAAGGCAATCTCGTAAATCCAGGAAAATAAAATTTAACACAATACTGAAAGAAACTTTATCAATCGAATAGGTTACTTAGTATACCAAATCTTGCCAAACACGTCTTCATCCTCTGCAAAATTAGGTGGCCAAAGTTGGTACAGAGAAAGGTTATAAGTTAATTTAATATCTATATCATATATATAAATTTCTATCCAATGAATTGTTAAATAGAGTTCTGCAAGTCTACAAATTTAATGAATGAATTCACTAATGTATTAAATAGAATCTCTGTAAAAGAGACTGGAGCGGTCCAGAACTGTGTTCATAAGAAACTTCATTAATTTATTAATAAAATCTCTGTAAAAGGCTCTAGATCGGTCCAGAACTGTGTTCATAATAAAACGGCAAGAATTAACATAGCATGAAGCGTATACAGAAAAATAAGAGGCATTAAATAACAGCAAAAAAATCGTACAGAATGAGATGCTGTTTTCCAAAACACAGACACAGTGATTGAATCCACTAAATTTTCGCCTGTAACATCACTGAAATAATGTGAAAAATGGTAATTCCTTTGGTATCGGAGTTTCGTGTAACTTTTAGCTCAGAACGCTGGCAGAAATCAGTCCTGCTAAAATTCCGACTAATGACAGGACAAAATCTGTTCTGGCGAGGTAACTTCCGCTAGCTTCTTTCCCTGGACTGAGACGATGACTGGTACGAGCAATATCGTCTGACGGGGTTTGTGCAGGACGGTAAGCTGCGGAGGAAGAATCTTCCGGTGCGGGGGAATACGCCGGCGAATAAGGTTCCAGAAAACCCCCTGGAGACGGCTCAGGGCTTGCCTCTGTAATTCTCAAAAACATAAAAAATTACTCTCTTTTGTCCCTCTATCAAGTGCATGAAAAGAAAGATTTCAAGGGTTTTACGAATTATACGCACCAGGAGTAGGCAAGAACGGAACGCCCGCGTTTTCTGTTAAAATTAAAAACAAGAACACAAATTAAATAACAGTAGCTTACAGAGTAGTTTTGTAAAAAGAACACAATAAATATACAGTGTATGGCCTTTTCGACGCTCATTAAAGTAGAGCAAATTTCCAAACGCATAAGGTGCAGATTCATTAAAAAAGCTTGGAGTCTATTCCATAGAACTTGGAGTGCATGTACACCGTGCCGTACTATATATTTGACTGAAAATTTGCTCCAGTTTAAGCAATTCTAATATAAATTTGCACCAATTTTTGTACCGACAGAGTACATACACTCCAAGCTCTCGGGAAGGCAATCCCAGCTTTCAAGAACGAATCTACGCTTTACTCTCCGACCTCTCCAGACTGAATCTACACCTTATTTTTCCTGTTCAGTTATCTGAGCTATTTAAGAACTCCATATTTAAACATCTTCAACACGGTAAGGGTTTCATTTAAGAAAAATAATATTTTTTTCACCTTCGCATTGGTTTAGAGGCTCTGTTTTGATGCTACACAAGCCTGGAACATTTAACGCCAGGGTACGGTTAATTAAACCGAGTGGATTACTAGTGGTGATGATCTGGCAAAAGCACTCCACCTCGCCGTTGAGAACTACGCCAATGGCGTCACAGCACTGCTTAGCTGGATTACCAGCGGGGCTCCCGTCGCTGCTTCCCGTGATGTAGTTTAAGCACGGCGTCAGAGTAAGCGCTGCGTTGAAACATGACTTCCCTGCCAGGTCACTTATTCCAGCTCTTGCTAGGATAACCACCATGGCCATTACTGAAATAAACGAGACTGCCGCCATGGATGAAAGCTCTGTTCCTGCTCTCCCGTTGAAGTTTTACCAACAAGAAAATACAAGGTGGAGAAATGAGATTGTTAGGGTTTTATAAATAAGGAAGCGTGGAAATCTTCACGGACAAGAAAAGAGGAGGTTAAGTGTAATGGTACACGAAAAACCAAAGAAATAGAATCATGAATCTATGAAGGAAAAAATGATGATTTATGTTGGGATGACAATGATTTGGTTAATGTTTACCCTAGTCATATGGTTTTCCAGGCATTGTTAAATATCACTAGTTTTTTACGTAAAGAAGACAATAATGTATTAGTAGATGCTAAAAAATAATAATATAGTATTAGATATCATTATAATAGATGAATTTAATTTGGATAGAGACACAAATCTTACATAAATACAAATAAAAAATATTTTAAATACAATTCAAATTTTTAAATTAAATAAAAAATTATTTGTAATATTCTGTGTGAAGTATAAGGTAAAATTTGACCAAATATTTTTTTGGAACACAACAACCACAACACCAAATATATGACATCAACATGTCATACTTGCACAACGATGTGCACACAATTGTCATATGAACATAATGACATAAGGACGTTGAACAACAATCGGCACTTATGTAGCTTGGACAGTGTCTCCATTGTTCAGAAGTGTCATTTAATTATTAATTATTTTCTAGAAACCTTCGTAAAAGGGTCGAGTCGTCTAGATAATTATGTAATTAAATAAATTGATTCTCCTAGAGACTTCTAGAATCCAGTTAGTTAGGGTTTTTAGAGTCTATTTAATCTTAGCCATTGATTGAGATTAAATCATGGCCATTGGTTTTCCAATGAGAAAAGTATAAAAAGGGATCAATGGGCAATTGGAGAACAACAACAATAACAACAAGTAGACTTGCAGTGATAGCAAGTAGAGATATTTCTTGAGAAAGACTTGGCAAAGGTTAGTAAGTAGTAGAATTTCGAGAGCAAATAGTCTTGGCAAGGTTAGCAAGGGCCAAAGAATAGCGCTGGGGATAGCAAATTGTGAATTTTAGCAGAGAAATTGAGGAAGAATTTCTCGATACCGAGCTCGGCCAAGAAGAGGCAGCCTTTTGTATTCCTTTAATTTGTCAGTTAATATATAATTCCTCATCTGCAGTAGTGGTTTTCCCTTCGGGGTTTTTCCACGGACAATTTGTCCAAAAATATTGTGTTCATTATTGTGAATGTTTTCTTCTCTATTCTTGTGAGTTTTATTGGTGAAGTTGCAGTTGTGTTATTTTTTGATATTTGCTGAGAATTAATTTTCAGAGTCAAATAATCTATGTATTAGATAGGAGATTAATAATCAGTAACTGCAATAGAATTTTCACATGGTATCAGAGCTGATCTGAGGGCAGATAAGGCTCAACACAGGAAGGAAAGATCCTGCCTCTTCAGAATTATTACTATTATTTGTTTTCTTTTATCTTTTGAGATGGCCTCAACAGGTTTAAGAGATCAGGACAGATTGGATGGAGCCTCAAATTTTGGTGTCTGGAAAGCCATAATTTCTTTGTTGCTGGAAGAGAATGGGATCAAGGAATATGTGACCAGTGTTGTACCTGTACCTACAGATCCAGCACAGCTCTTAGCATATAAGAAGGAAGATGCTAAGGCGAGGAGGATGATTCTTGATGGTGTCAAGGATCATATTGTTCCACATGTCGCAGAGTTAGATACAGCGAAGAAGATGTGGGATGCCATTCTGAATCTGTACCAGAATGCTACCACTAACCGGAAGCTAATTCTCAGAGAAAAGTTGAGGACTACTCGGATGAACAAGGGAGAGGACGTGACAAGTTACCTCACCAGACTCAGACTTGTCAAAGATGAGTTGGCTGCTGTTGGAGATAATCTAGGTGATGACGAGCTAGTGCGGATAGCCCTAAATGGGTTTACTAAGCAGTGGGATGTCTTTGTTCAAGTTATTAATGGACGAGACACCTTGCCAAGTTGGGATCGACTTTGGAGTGACGTCACTCAAGAGGAGCTTAGACTAAGTCTTGTCGTAAGAGACCGCGAGCAAGAGTCGATCGCTCTGCCAAACGCTACGTCGTCCCATCAACCAATAAGGTGAGAAGAAGAAGAAGCGACCTTATCTAAAGTCATGCTATGGTCGCCACCGCAGTTTGGCCACTATGTCACGATTTCCCCAATAAAAGCGGAAGAAAGGCAAGAAGTAGACGATGGCTTCAAGAAGTGCAGATGAGCTCTCTAGCAGAATGGAGGATGAGTTTGCACTCATAGCTTGTATGGTTAGCTCAACCTCACAGGGTGTTTGGTATATAGATAGTGGGGCGTCATTTCATATGACAGGAGTTAGAGAGTACTTCTCCAGCTATAAGGAGGAGGACATCAGAATGCAGATTTCTATGGGGAACATGTCCAAGCTCAATCCAGTTGGGAAAGAGACTGTTCTATTTCAGAGGGAGAATGGTAAGCGGATTCCCATTCATGATGTGTTGCATGTGCCAGGATTGGGTATGAATTTGATTTCCATATCTGTCCTTCAGGATAAAGGTTACAATGTACTCTTTAGAGGGGCAAGTGTGTTAATTAAGCACAAGGATTGGAAATCACCCATAGCTATTGGAGTTAGGAGCGGCTGGCTTTACAGGTTGTAGTTTGATACTCATAAGGCACTGATGAGCAGCAGTAATTTTAGAGATCAAGGAGAGCTATGGCATAGGAGGATGGGGCCATATACATCATGGAGCACTTAAATTGCTTCAAGGAGACGCGACGTGTGTTCCCCGAGGTGAGCAATGAGCATGATGATGTATGTAAGGATGTGTTGGGAAGTTTGGCGAAAAGCAACTTCTTCCTTTAAGGAGCGACACTAGATCCAAGGGTGTTCTTGGATCTAGCACATCTCTCATTATTAAGTGGACCAATGTCGCACGGCTCTCGTGAGGATATGAGCACTTTGTTACTTTATTGATGATTTCTCCAGAAGACCCGGATATACTTCTTTGGCATCAAGGATGAGGTTTTCGCCGCCTCAAGAGTTCAAAGCTCTTGTGGAGAATTTAATGTGGGAGGAAGATAAAGGTTCTTCGGCTCCATTACCGGAGGCAAGTACAAAGGGAAAAGAGTTCCGGTGAGCTCGGCATCAGGAAGGAATCAAGAGAGAGGATCGCTTTTCAACCCACAAACGTATCGGGGTTGCTGAGAGGAAGAATCGGTCTATATCAGAGGCGGC
The DNA here is from genome assembly GCA_007258455.2 of Sequoia sempervirens. Taxonomy (NCBI): domain Eukaryota; kingdom Viridiplantae; phylum Streptophyta; class Pinopsida; order Cupressales; family Cupressaceae; genus Sequoia; species Sequoia sempervirens. The sequence goes on from VDFB02224490.1 coordinate 11,453, forward strand.
AAGGGCTATGCTGTATGACCAGGATATGCCACGTTATTTATGGGCAGAGGCATGCAGTACAGCAGTGTACATACAAAACAGGGTTCCACATAAGGTATTAGGCAAGATGACACCAGAGGAGGCGTTCTCAGGGAAGAAGCCAGATGTTAGCCACTTCAGGATATTTGGGAGTTTGGCATATTGTCACATTCCAGGGGCAACACGTTCCAAGTTAGATCAAACTGCAGAAAGAGGGTACTTTGTGGGGTACAGTGAAACCTCAAAGGCATATCGGATATTTATTCCAGGGACCAGGAGGACTATAGTTAGGCGTGATGTCAAGTTCATGGAGGACAAGGCATTTAGGAGGTCCAGAGATTTGCCAGCAGATGATCAGAGTGAGCAGTTAGTGGAAGTTCCAAGGATCGTTCAACCAGATCAAGGACAGCGAAGCTCGAGTACAGTTACTAGTACATGCACAAGCTCAGGTGCTGAGAATTCGCAGAGTATGGAGCAACAGATGCAGCAGATCCAAGAGATGCATCAGGGTGATATGGAGGTTGATACTTCATCCTCTATAGTTGGTAGCAAGAACCAGCAGTCACAAAGTAATACTCAGGAGTTTGTGGGAGCTCCTAGGATGAGTAGTAGACAGCGGAGACAACCAGCCAGGTATGATGACTATATGGCATTAGTTAGTCAGTTGGTAGATAGTGAACCTTCTAGCTATCAGGAGGCTGCACAACAACAAGTGTGGCAAGATGTAATGGTTGAGGAGTATACCTCAATAGTGCAGAACGATGTGTGGGAGGTTGTGCCTAGACCGACAGATAGGGCAGTGGTTGGATCACGCTGGATCTATAAGATCAAGCACGGTGCAGATGGTAGCATCAAGAAATACAAGGCAAGGTTTGTGGCCAAGGGGTTCTCTCAGAAGGAGGGAATTGACTATGAGGAGACATTTGCTCCAGTGGCTAGGTATACTTCTATACGAGTCGTGATCTCTCTTGCAGCACAGATGGGATGGCAGATCCATCAGATGGATGTCAAGACGACGTTTCTTAATGGTGAATTGAAAGAGGAGGTATACATAGAACAACCAGAGGGCTTTGTGGCACACAGCAGTGAAACCCACGTGTGCAGATTGAAGAGAGCTTTGTACGGACTCAAGCAGGCTCCCAGGGCGTGGTATGAGCGCATTGATAGATACTTGCAGGGAATGGGCTTTGTGAAGAGTGAAGTGGATGCTAACCTCTACTACTTGGTGGTTGGGGGTGAGGTTCTCATTCTTATTCTTTATGTGGACGACTTGTTTTTAACAGGTTCACTAGGGCTCATAGAGGAAAGCAAGAGGGACCTCGCAGCAGAGTTCGAGATGAAGGATTTGGGGCTTATGCACTACTTTCTAGGCACGGAGGTATGGCAGACAGATGGAGAGATTTTCCTTGGACAAGGGAAATACTGCATCGAAATCTTGAGGAGGTTCGAGATGGAGGATTGCAGAGCCATGTCTACTCCTATGATCACGAATTGGAAGAAGGTAGAGACATCCAGAGAGGAGGATGTAGACCCCACCTTATACAGGCAGTTGATTGGATCTCTCATGTATTTGGTCAACACCAGGCCAAATATATCCTTTGCAGTAAACTCTCTTAGTCAGTTCATGGTGGAGCCGAAGAGAGTGCATTGGACGGCAGCAAAGCATGTGTTGCGGTATTTGCGTGGTACAATCGAGTATGGAATCAAATATACTCGAGGTGATGGTATCAGGTTGATAGGCTATACCGACGCAGATTGGGCAAAAGCATAACGCATTGCAGCACTTCGTGGTGTTGCTTTTAGCTTGGGATCGAGTTGTCTCTTGGTACAGCAGAAGCGTAAGTCCGTGGCTTTTGAGTTCTCAAGTAGAGGCGTATCACATAGCGCCTAGCATGGCGACGCGGTGAGACGACATATGGCTTCGAAGTTGCCGGTGGCCTTGTTTGGTCGAGGGTTGACTATGGTGATACACTGCGACAATCAGAGTTGCATCAAGTTGACCGAGAATCCGGTGTTTCATGATAGGTCTAAGCATATAGACATTAGATATCATTTCATCAGAGATTGTGTACAGCGCGGGATTGTTCAGCTACAGTATATACCTACAGATCAGCAGGTAGCAGATATTTTGACTAAGGCATTGGGGAAGGCAAAATTCATCTTCTTCAGAGATAAGTTGGGTGTCATGCAGAACACCTTCCTCGCTAAGAGGGAGTGTTAATTTATGTAGCTTGGACAGGTGTCTCCATTGTCTAGAAGTGTCATTTAATTATTTAATTATTTTCTAGAAACCTCCAGAAAAGGGCTGAGTTGTCTAGATAATTATGTAATTAAATAAATTGATTCTCCTAGAGACTTCTAGAATCCAGTTAGTTAGGGTTTTTAGAGTCTATTTAATCTTAGCCATTGATTGAGATTAAATCATGGCCATTGGTTTTCCAATGAGAAAAGTATAAAAGGGGATCAATGGGCAATTGGAGAACACAACAACAAGTAGACTTGCAATGATAGCAAGTAGAGATACTTGAGAAAGACTTGCAGTGTTAGCAAGTAGTAAATTTGCAGTGAGAGCAAATAGTCTTGTAGTGTTAGCAAGGGCACAGTGTTAGCGTTGGGGATAGCAGCTGTGGAATTTCAGCAGGAGAAATTGAGGGAAGAATTTCCGGAGGAGATTATTGCCGGAGTCACAAGAAGAGCGCTTTTGCATTCTTAATTTGCTGAAGTTTAATATAATTCCTCATCTCAAGAGAAGTGGTTTTCCTTCAAGTTTCTTCCAACGACAATTTGTCCAAAATATTGTGTTCATTATTGTGAATGTTTTCTCTCTTATTCTTGTGAGTTTTATTGCGAAGTTGCAACAGGTTATTTTTCGATATTTGTCAGAGAATTAATTTCAGAGTCAAACAATCTATGTATTAGATAGGAGATTAATAATCGTAAGAATCGCAATTGTGAATTTTTACAACAACAACAAGGCCCCACCATTGCATAAGCAAGGTGGAAACAAGAGAAGACTAACCACTTGTGGGATAAATCCACCATCAAGAGCAAGGGATAGAGAAGGAACATCTCCAACATGATAATTGATTACAACCAATGATCACGTTCTCTCACAACACAACTCTAGAATAGGATGAGGGAATCATCATCCTCAAATCCACATCTAAACTAACTTAACCAACCAAAATAAGGAAAAACCTTCACCAAAGAGCATCAAACTAGGAGATAAAAACTCTCCACTAACTGGAATGACCACAAGTCACTTCTAGACAAACCACACACTTCCCAAGATGTCTCGTCACAATGTGGCATTGCACAAATGGAAAGATACTACTACACAACCATGAAGACCTATGAGGAATTTTGAGGACACTAACAAGACCAACCAAGAAATTTTAAAACCTTTTGAGGACTTCACAAGACTACGTGCACAATCTCCCTAACCCTCGATTTTCCAACTAGGAAACTTTGGAAGAGTGTACGCAAAATGATGCAGGAGAACTCACAAGTCCTCGATGAAGACTCTTAGGGAAAGGTTCCAAACATAAATAGACCCCTAGGACCATGATGAACAACTTTTGTTTACATGGTTTACCCATTTTAGGTCCTGACACTAGCTATTTGAGGTCCTAAAACATAGAAGAACTAACAATACCAAAAAGAGAGAAAACTTGACTAGGTTTTCAAAGACCTAATCAATGAAAAAAATATCCACGAAAAAATGAAAAGGCATAAAAATTATCCAACAAGGAGATTAGGCTTAGAAAGCCCTTAACTAACCCTAGTTAAGAGGTTTTACATTATGAAAAAAAATATGGGAATGAGGTCACCCTTACATAGTACCAAGCCACCCAACTAGAGATGGGCAATTTTCAGCCTATTATGCCTCATAACCAAGCTCCCCTATTGTCAACCAGGCTGCCCTAGTATGATACCAAGCTGCCCCACTGATGACAAGGCTGCCCCCAACACACTCAGAAACATTTTGGAAGAGTTTGGGAACTCCTAAGTTGACCAAACTTCCCTAACTCACTAGGAGACACCTAAGTTTATTTTAAACCAAAAATGAATTGATGAATCACAATGTCACATTCTCAAACTCACAAT
>VDFB02224493.1:0-15137 GCA_007258455.2 Sequoia sempervirens
ATAGGAACCACCTTGCTCAAACATCAACAATAGTAACCCTACCTTTAAGACTACTTCTAACCTTTGAGTCACTTTAGATAGCTTTCACAAAACAGTTTCTAGACACTTTGATTCTGTGATGGAAAATACCTTGGATACCTAATGCCATTTTAAGACTCTATCCCACCTTGATAGCCACAAGTCATCATTTATAGATACATACAAGCTTCTACAGATATACCAAAAGAATTCTTTGCTTACCATACATGAATAAGAGACATAGAATCACAATAGAAAAGGAATCCAAATCTATTTTCTCACTATAAAGATGATTCCCCAGTCTTACCTGTAAAGCTATGTGTTGTTGAGCCTGAGCTAAGATATTCTATTGGTCCGGTTTTGGTTGACCACTGCTATGAGAAGGAAATAAGATGGAATCAATTAGATTGTCAGAAGTGTAGATTAAAAACAAATAATATAGATTCAATTGTATTATAGCCTCATGCATATCTATACCTGGCTGTAGCACGGTGAACAATCAAAGTTTTATCTCCCAATTTAGGGAAGCACATGCAATGTCTGTCACAGCTGGATCCTAATATTTTTGATAAAAGTAATTAGCATCTTGAATATGACAAGAAATAATGATGCTTGTGTCAGAGTACTCAAAATGCCATTTCAAATAAAATTTGTTAAGAACTTACAAAAATATCAACATAAAGGCTCACCTGGTAGATGCAAAACCCATAACCTTTTGAATTCCTGGTATCTCTATCTTTACATTCACCTATGCATTCACCTGTGTTGTATGTAAAATTTCAGATCTTTTTCATCTTGTCTACTGTGATATCAAAAACAGACTTGAAAACAAATGTGAAAAATTTGAAGGTTCTTATTTAAATTCACCATTCTCATAACTAAATTTCTTGTGTATTCGCAGTCACACCACCATATAATGAAATTAGTTTGAGAACACTAATTTTATCAATCTATTGAGATAAACAATGAAAATAGAATATTAATTTACAACAATTTGTTTTAGAACCAGCTTGTTTTGCATAAAGATATGGGGTTTTTAACATTATTAACAATATTACCTGTTTGCTTGCAGATGACCCATAGGTTGAAGAAAATAGAAACTAGGGCATAATATTTTTTGCATATCCTTATCATTAAAATGCAAATACAATGGCCACTTCCCACAATGCCCATTGTAAGCTTTCCCGCGAAAAGAAGCTGCATCCTGAGTGCAACGCTGCGGCTATAGAAGAAGATAAGAGAGCCAGCTCAAAACCATCGAAAATATGGGGAAAAACAATAGTTTTAATGGCTATAGCAGCAGATGTGAGAGAGCTAGCGAAAAAATGAGAAGAAACATTAGTTTTAATTTTAGGGAAAATTGGTTTCCATAAGAAATGTGATAAAAATTATTAATCTTAGAATATTTCCAATGAAAATATTATTGTAAATTAATCCTAGAAATTTTTAGGAAAGTTGGAAAATCTTATAAGCACTACATTTATTCATAACAAACATAAGTCTAGAGGAAGATAAAAGCTTGAATAGAAACCTAACAATCAATATTGCATAGTATTGAACGTACTCCATTATTGAACTATATCGTAGTCTAGATGATCAACAAAGAGAGACCCACATGCTAGAAATGGTATTGTAGGATAGAGGAGGGATGTCTCTTATTAAATGGCTTGTAAATGTGTGGCATACACCAAATCTATGTCGTAAATTATAGAAGAAAAAAAAATTCTAGACATGTTCTAAAGTTTTAAAATAATATCTATTCCCTTTAAATTAATCCTTTAAAAGACTTTAGCTAGTTCTTCACATTTGGCTTTTAAGTGGGGGTGACTATAAAAAGACAATTACATTTTTATTAAAAAGGGACAACACATCATACTAATTTTTAAGAAAATAATACTCTATTCTCTAGCAATTCACCATGGGAATCACTGCCATGACAAATTCACCAATAGCAATTCACCTCGACTGATAATTCATCATCGCAGAGAAAATTTGATTTGAATTGTGGTGGTGAATTTTCCCGCACCTATAAGTATACTTTTATGAAATAAAAGTAATTAAAAATATGTTTTTTAATTCTACTCATAGAACTCATTGTTGTTGGCCTTAGATTTTCATGTATTGTGTGCGGCCCTTAACACCATTTTTAATTAATATAAAATTTATTAGACTATATAGACATAAGTCTAGTTGCATACATAGATTCTAAATTATGTATTCTAAAAGGAAATTGACATGAAGGTGAAAATTCTCATAATTAGAAATCATGCAATAGACATTATTAATAAAAAATAGTAATTATCATAATAGACATGTTCTAAAGTTTTAAAATAATATCTATTCCCTTTAAATTAATCCTTTAAAAGACATTAGCTAGTATCTTCACTTTTTGCTTTTAAGTGGGGGTGATTTGAAAGCCATGATGTTCACCAATTACTTCTAATTCATTTCATTCAAAAGTTGATGTTGCAAAAAAACAAATAATAAAACCACATAAGAATGTCAAAAAGTGTTTAACCAAAATTGAAAAAATTGGATCTTGGTCTTCAAGGTTACAGTTGGTTACTACATAAAGCAGTAGTATTATTAAAGTTGTTGTCAATGTGTTTGGATACTATAGGCAATATAGTTTATGTTTTTTGAAATAAATTTAAAGTTTAATAGATTTTAAACTAATAAATCATGCACAGTAATTTGTGTTGCAAATACCTACAAATTACATTTTCTTTTGATTCTCTTTTTTGAATCCTTTGTCATCATTTGTGCAAATAATTTTTCTTATTTTTTTAGTCATTTGTGTAGATTTTTAAAGTTTAAAATCTTAATAGTTCTATTTTTTTGTTGTTTATATCTACCAATGATATATGAACATAGATATCTAAATAGTACAATCAAGAAAACATCAAATAGATCAATAGATATTGTTTTTGCATGATAAAGATGTTTCATATTATGAATATAATCCATCTCAATCCACAAAAGCTGATTATACTATAACTTTAAATAAGAGGTAGCAAGAAAGCTTGCAAATAATGAGTGTTCTTTCATAATGACATGAATTCCAAATAATTGGACTTCCCTTACATAAGACGTTCAATTACTATAAAGGAAAAGTAAAGGTACATTCAAATTTGAAGCCATAGCATAAGGATTTAGGTGCATTCAATTACAATCCTAGAAAAGAAAATCCACATTCAAATTTGAAGAAGTGTAATTGCAAATATTGCTATGACAATCTACAAATGAGTATCTAGTTTGTGAAAGGAAATTATCTCGATAAAATCTGGAGTTGGGACTTAATATCGAAATAAAATATGACATAAATGAGGAACTAGTCCAATGGCATTTAGTGCCAGCAAAATGGTTGAGTTGTGAGAGTGTTTGGTCTTATTTTGTTGTTGCTTTTATGTATTTGCATACTTGTAGGAAAATTGTTGATAAGAGAAAAGAAAGATGTTTTTTTGGTCATGTTTTAGAGCAAATTGATATTAATGATTCATGTGTAGTGTATGACTACTTTTTTGAAAGAAGGAATTTGGATTAATCATTGGAGACACTTTGTAACTAAGTATATATGCAATGAGGGTTTTTTGGTTGGAAGTGGGAAAAATGTAGTTGATAAAATCAAAGTAACTAACCTGTAGTTCTTTTTTGTATTAGTGTTCATTCAAGAGTTTGAATTCGATAATGCCAATAAGCGTTCTTCTTCTTGCTTTCGACGAGCTACCTATGGAATTTGTTGCATGCGTGCATATCATTGAAATGTGAAAGCTAGTTTTATGCATAGGCTTGCAAGTTCACACACTCTAGAAATAGTTGTTAATGTCAGGTCATACTAATCTACATTGTTGATATTGATTGTTGCCTTTTCAAGTGTTAGGCTTTGTGATTTGTGTATTATTAAGGCCCATGCCATTTTGAGTGGGATTTGACGACAGAGACCATGACTAAATGGGGCAATAAGCACATTTTTTACAATATTATTGTAATTTTATTCCACAAAAACAAAATATTTATTCCAAAAAAACTATTAATTAGTAATTTTATTTGTAATATTTCATTATTAATTATGGCAGGCTATGATCAAAAATAAGGTCTTGACGAAGGTTTTAGAGTATGTTTATTAAAATGAAAATTATGGCCAAGATTTTAATAATGAGCACATTTATTTAGTCATTTTTATTTGTCCAATATTAGTCATTTATTTAGTCATTTAGTTTTGATTTTACCCAATGACCAAATTAGTCACTTATAAATGACCAAATTAGTCATTTATTTGTCAAATTCTACTAGTGTTAGTCACGTGACAAACTTTTAGTCGCCTGACTAAAACTTTTAGTCATGGAGTCATTTATTTGCCAAATTCCACTAGTGAACTCTTAGGAGGAAGCGATTAAGTGTTTGGGTTGCAAGAAGGGACCATTCCTGGCATTAGAAGTAATCACTTTCGGATCGTTGGAATAGTTGGTTTTGAGGTCACACACAAGTAGCGAGAATGAAAGGGTTACCACTTGCACACTTACATTTTGATAACTTTTCCCCAAGAGTGAAATCTTGCATACCGAGAGGAAAAAAACCTTGAACCCAGGAAAAAGGCAGAGGTTATTGTAAAGGGACACAACAAAATCCCATAGGCTTAGACAAGAATTTTCTAAGCATCATAGTGTCTGAGTAACATCATGCTGAAGTTTGCATCCATTTTGCATTTCAGACTCTTAAGGAGTTTAATACATTGAGGCAGCATTGCTTAAGGGCGATTGGCACATTTACAGGTGTGAAGATGACCATTTCTAATAGCATAAATGTACCCAAATAATATTTGTTGGAAATAGTTACATTTTGGTCACCACGAGGTTACAAAATGAAAGTTGCACCACTTTTGCGAGGCGGATGGGAGATTAGCGGAATCCACCACGGGGAAAACAGCTATCTACGAGATAGGAGAAAAACTAGAGAGGAATTTATTTTAGAAATTTCAACGAGAAATCCCATAAGATCATCACGGGGGTACCACGGCATCCTGGGAGTGTTGAGTATTATCATCTTTGAAGTTTTGCGATACATTTGCACTGGACTCTTAGGGGTCCGGTGAAGTTGAACATACCACCGAAATTGATTACGCGTTTTGGGTGTGAAAGAGGGACTATGTCTAGTGTAAAACCACTTGGATGCATTGCTGGAATGGATTAGCGGATTTGAGAAGTCACCTGCGAGGTTGCGAGACGAAAGGATTGCACTTTGCAACTTTACTACCCATTTGACAACTTTTAAATTGAAATCACCAGCTGCCGCTTAGAAAAATGCACCTCGAGACCGGTAGAAACTAAAAGAGGTTAATGTGAAGGGATTAACACTTATGATCCCATAGGCTCAGATGAGAATTTTTTAAGCATCATAGTGTCTGAGTAACGTCATACTAAAGTTTGCAGCCATTTTGCACTTTAGACTCTTAAGGGATTCAGTCGGTTGAATGTAGCTTAGAGCAATTCAACGCGTTTGGGTGTGAAAGAGGACCATTCCTAGCATAAAATTACCCACTCAAACATGTTGGAATAGTTAGTTTGGTTACACAAGTTGTAGAATGAAATTTGCACCACTTTGCAACTTTGCACTACTTGCATTTGATAACTTTTTTCCCCAAGCGAAATCTCTCAACCACAGGAAAACACCTCCGACATAGAGAAAACCGAGAGAGTTTATTGTAGAGGGGCTCAACACAATTCCATAGGCTTAGATGAGAAATTTTTAAGCATCACGATGTCTGAGTAACATCATGTTGAAGTTTGCAGCCATTTTGCACTTCAGACTCTTAAGGGATTCAACCGGTTGAACGTAGCTCGAAGCGATACAGTGCATTTGGGTGTGAAAGAGGACCATGCCTAAACATGAATAAACAACTTCCAACTATTTTCCCCACAAACTACAACATGATGACTCTTGAACTTCCACCATATGACAATAAGTTGCAATTTTGACAACTTTTACACAATTTTGCATTTTTTGCAATATTTTGCAACTTAGACCTTCCAACCACCTAAAGACCTATAAAAGGACTCCTTACATCATAAAATGGTCTAAATGACCTTATTGTTTGAACAAAAAGACTCAAATACCTCTAAACAACCAAAAGACCTCAATTGTCAACATTTACATAAAATGCTCTTAGTGCCCCTGCACCAGTTAGTGCTTAAGGTGTCTTAATGTTTTTGGTCATGAATAAGGTCCTTTGTGATGCAAATGAAAGGGAGGTCCAAAACTATCCAAACTCAAATTCACTTAAAGAAATCAAACTTCCAACCTTGAAACCCTAACAAGGGTGACTCTTCTCAACTTCACTGTTCAGTCTTGTAGGTGTGCAACCTAGGTTTTCCTCTCACAACTTTGAAGAGACCACTCAAAGCCACAAAAAAACTACCATTTTAGGAACCCATTAGGGAACTTTTAAACATATCACAGAATCACATGTACTTACTTTGGAACGATACCATCAAACTGACCTTGAAAGCTCGAAAAAGGGCTCCAATTAGCCCACTTTAATAAAGGAACTCTCCTTCAATCTTGCTTCCCACTCAAAATACCATTGGAAAGTCCTCAAACTACCTCCAAAACCACAAATTCTTCAACCACTAAGTCAAAACTCGCTTGCTAAGACCCTCTTTCATGAAACCCTCATTTTTCACCAAATAAGCAGGTGTTTAATGAAAAACCCATGTCTAGACCTCATTCGACCTCAAAATATTTTCAAAAACTCTTATTTCAACCTACACAAACTTAATTCACCTTCAAATTATGCTGCCCCCAAATTTCTCACACATTTCCTTCTTAAAACCTCTCAATTTCACTCATTTTTACTCTTTGTTCAACTAGGGCTTCAAGCCCAAACATCCAAATGACATACCATGCCTTTGCATACCTTATATCACATCAAAATCCACCTGATAACACTAAAACAACCAGGTTCTAACCTTCTTCCAAAGTATTGCTTTAATCTGCTACTTCAAGCTATGCCTCCTAGGCCTAAATTCATGTTTTTTCCATGGGGGTAGTGTGGAAATTTCCACCAAATTTCTTTTCCACCCATTGTATTCTACTGTAACTCAGTGGAATGGCATAATTAGGTGTAGGGGGCATGTGTGCATGATTTCAGGAGCAGGGGTGGCCATTTGGGGGTTTGGGCATGATGCCTAGTTGTCAAGAATGTGTGTTTTGAGTGAAATTTGGAGGTTAAGAGTAGGTACTGATGGAAAAAACTTGGGGCAGCACTTTGTAAGAGTTGATTAAGCAAGGGAAGACATATTTGAAGGTGTTTGTGGAATTGAAACAGTGAGGAGAGGTTTGGAGGTGAGGTTTTCAATAAACCCCCTTTGAAACTTGTCAAAAGTGAGGGTTTTGAGTTTTGGAGTGTTGGTGAGTGTTTCATTGGAAGATGATTGTTGATTTAGTGCTTATGTACCCTAGTCATGACTGTCCAATGGTGTTTTTTGTCTGGAAGGAAGATTAAAGAGTAGTTGGTTTTTTGAGAGTTTGCCACCCTACTCTGCATCACTTTGGCATGTTTATCAACATAAAACTATGATATTTTTTCAATTTCAATATGTAATGATAACATTGCAATATGAAATATGTAATGTGAGACAATGAAATTTGTGTATTTAAACTTTAAAGTTAAAATGTTAAACTTTTCCATTGTTCTTGTCTTCAAAGTTGTATAAACTATATAATTTAACCATAATGTAACTAAGCAATATATGATATAATTTAACCATTATTCATTATTTTTGATAGTCAACTATATAATATAACCATTAATTTTTATGTTATTGTACATTGATATTTAACCATTGCTCAAGATTAAATTTTGGAACAATTTAAACATGCACATGATGAACAAATTATTTCTATTCTCAACTTCTATATATCAAATTATCCAATAATCAAGTGTATATCCATATACAAAAATGGCATCAACGCCAACTCAAACAATTTTTTACAAAATGTGCCATATGCCATCTCAATATCTATTCAAAATATACATGCCAAAATGTCTATCTCATCCTAAACTACTGGTGGATCATCAAAATGGAGCCTCTTTGAAGCACTCTTTGGCTCTGAAGGTAACTGCACAAGAAAAATTCAAACCACAATTGAGATTAGTTATATTATTTAATTTAAAATTGAATAATTAACATCAAAATCAATATACATTGAATTATAATTGAACTCTAAAATTGAAATCTTGATTACCTCATATATACGTCTCTTCAAACCATCATGAGTCGTAGAATATTCCCCTCTCAAAGAACCAATCATACCAACTTTTGCAATGTCAATCTATATATGTGAACAAAAACATAAAATTAATACAAGCTAGCATACAATTGTTGGTAATAGGAACATATTTACCAAACACAAAATAAAATAAATGCATACCTCTTTAGGCATCTCTTTTTCTTTATCTCGTTCAGGTGTTTTGACACCTCCTCCTTGAGGTGTTTCAACACCTACTCCTTCAAGTGTTCCAACACCTACTCCTACAAGAGGAAAATAAGATAAACATATAAGTTAATATATAATTTCATTAATGACAATTCAAATGAAAAGCAAGTATATAATGCATGAATTTAGGCCTAAAAGGCATGGATTGAAGTAGCATATTGAAGAATTTGTTTTGAAGAAGGCTAGAACTAGTTGGTTTTAGTGAGATCTGGTGGGGTTTGATGTGTTTTAAGTTTTGCAAGGACTAGGGAGGTCATGTGTATGTTTGGGCATGAAGCCCTAGTTGAGAGAAGTGTATTTTTTAATGGAAAATTGAGGTTTTAGAGACTAAAAGTGGGTGAAGTTTAGAGGAAACATAATATTAAGGATTATTAATCATGTGCAAGCTTAAAAAAGGGTGTTTGAAGTGGTCATAAGGTCACAGGAGGCCTAGAGATGGGTTTTTCAATGTATTGTCCAAAATCCCACTATACTGTAGGGGCAACTAGGCCAATTAGGCCTCTTTTCCAAAGAGACACCTTCCCAAACACCTGAAATCAATTCAAACACCATGGATAGTTATTAAATAGGTTAGAAACCTTAATATTTCACAATTTTAAGAGCTCCAACCACTCACTAAGCTACCAATCCACTAAACCCTCACTCTCAAGCCACCAAACCTAGGTTTTCCAAGGAGCTTTATTTAAAATCACTCTTCCCACAATTAACTCTCACATACAACACCCAAAACATAGCATATGATGTCTTTACATGCTCAAAAGACTCTCACAAATGACTTCCCCAAAGGATTTCATCCATTCACACTCTAAAACCACTCAAGTTCACTCAAATTCACACATTTTCACACCCAAGGCTACATGCCATCACTCCAAAACGATCTCCCCTTCTCCAAGAATCATCTTCTAACCTATTCCCCACCTAATGGACTCATTCCACTAAGCTACAATATATACATTAGGTGGAATGAGCCATTAAATCACTTGATGACCTTAAAACTTGAAATTTAGACTTCCAGACCCGCCTATAGTAAAATCCACCCTAAGAGCTCAAAACAAGATGGATTTCAATGCCACAAAAACAAAAATGTGGCTAACACATCCCTCTACCCAAATCAAAACACTTTTATTCAATTCCCTTCAGTAAGGGCTCATGCAATTGACTACTACATCATTGAAAAAGAGAAAAACAAACTCAGATTTACAAAGAAAACATAGCTTTATTGATCAATGCTTGTACAAAATCTTCCACTCTTCTCCACACACTCCTTCATTCAAGATTCACATATGTATATTCAAATCCCTTAATCAAGAATTGATTGAAAACCAATGCCACAAGTGACCTTTGGCCTTCCTTGACCGTTCAGCTTCCCCATTATGCATACTTACCAATCAATCCAGGGAACCATCTGGGTCTGCTCTAGTCTTTATTATGTCAAGTATTACCTCATGGTAAAACTCACACACTTTACACGAGTTCTTGTTCACAGGTTTTCCCTTATATTTTATCAAATGAACATCAGTGGAAACGAAAAGGTTTGAGTAGTGAAGAATCTTTCAATGCGTGTCGAAGTCCTGAAACAACCAAACTACAACATTCTTAACTGGGTACCTTCTAAGCCATGTTCCAGTAACAACCACCAAACCTGTAGGTTATTCTATGTTTTCTCCATCTATAACTGGGGCCTCCAATTTCTTTTTGGCCTCGATACAATGACATAGGTAATAATTTGTACCCTCTTCATTGTCTTCATCTGCAATCACCGCATATACGTGCCCTACATTGATATGTTCATCTTGTTAGATGTATTTAATGAACATCAAAATAAAACCTATAAGTAAGATATATTACCTGGTTCTACAAGGTCTGAAACATGATCAAAGTCAATGGATGATTGCATCTTTGTGATTTGTAGAGCCGTCAGGAGCTGATAAGTGTCAAGTGGGGTTAGAATTCTTACAGACCATTCGTCAACCCACTCTCTTGACTCGCAATCATTCCATGCTTGAAGTGTACATGCAGAACAAAAGCATGCCATCTTCTGCATATTAATAGTCCATGTACCTGCATTGGAGCTTCTAAAAGAGTGTAGCTCGCTCGATCTTGTTAGTGTACACCAATCCTCATATTTTGCATTGTTAGTATCATCTACTAAATGAAAAAATCTACGAACTAAAGAATTACCTTGACCACCTGGACCCATTGCATGATTGCACCACTAGAAAATTGATCTTGCATCTGTCAAATTTACACTTTCTTTGCACTTTAACTCTTCTCATGCTAGGGCACTTTTGATACATGCGCTTGCTCCATCATGCTCCCCCTTTCCATGCCTAGCCTCTGAGAAGTTCCACATATGTTGAACACCTCTAATCCTATGCATCCTACTCAACCAGTAAAAAATTCTGGCATTCTTGAATTGCGATGTACAATTATCTGACCATATGATATGTTGACTGAATGATATGCCCCTGCTAGCTAGATCAGCATAGAACATCTAAAAGCAACCTTGCACAAACTCGATAGAATGTATGCGATCATCACTGATGTAAAAGTGATACTCCCTCAATAATTTTTTGTTATCCTTTGTACTATAATTTGCATGAATGAATGCTATATGCAGTAATATAGCAACCTGCATGGAGTTGTAGTACTATGATTGCACCTCATTTTGTGGTTGTAGTGTGTATTTCTCTGCGAAGTCGACAACTAAAACGATGTTGTGAAGTAGAAACGTGTCCTTGCATAACTTGAACTATGAGTCCAACCATTGAGATCTATGTGTATGACTTGCATACTCATACACCACCTGATCGCAGAAAATGCCCATAAACTGATATACTAGAATCTTATCACTGACCAATTCACACTTCTTTGCTTCTTTCCCATCTTTTAGACTGTAGGCCATTGTCTTCTATTTTCCAAATTCGACAATTTTGTCTCCAATTGTGTGTGTACTAGCCATGTGTTGGAAAATTGGAAAATGTGGCATGCCACCACAATGATCACATGTGCCATCCAAACATGAATTGTTGTAAAAAAATTGGCCATCCTCTCTTTCACATAAAATGGAATAAGAATTCCCTTGAGGATTTAGGTGGAGGCCTTATGTTACATTCCTACAAAACATTGTCAGTATGCATATCTACACATATACGTCGATAAACATCATAATGGTTAGAAAACTAAATATGTACTCTACAACAAAAATTAGTGCATGTGTGATTTATTTAAACATAAAAAGGCTTTAGCATTTCAAAATACCTTTGAAATATTTTAATTTTAGGAAACTTTTGTACAAAATCAACAAAAAATTGGGTTTGAGTGGTATCCAAATAATGCTTTGGATGTGGCTCACGGATTTTACTACCATTTCTCCTTCTTACAACATCTCTTTGATTAGGAGAGGTCCTTGTGTTATCCTTCCAATAATCTACTATTAAAGATCTCAAGCCTTGAGCAATTCTTTTATCTTTCCGTGGCACTCTACCCGAGAATGCCCATAACTCATTGCTATTTGGATCCTCCAATCTTTCACACCTTCCTTTGGCTCTCATTAGAGATGATCTACTTATTTTCAAAGACTTACTTGTCTTTGTAAGGTTCACCTTGTTCCTTGTTTGACGCTTAATAGTGTTGTTGTCATCACACGTCTTGTGGCACAACTATCCTTCGTGCGTGAGGTAGAACCCACACTCTTGTATGCACTCATCAAGTTCTTTACAATGAAATTTTCACTTGATTCATTCAAAACTCTCAGCCCAAGAGCCTTCATGGTGGCCCTAAATTTGAGTTGCCTCATCATTTCAACAAATAGTTGGCATCTTCCACCCTCACTTAGCTTCTAAAAAAAAAACTCCATATCCTCTGTGCAACTCTTTGACATGTACATTTTGGCATCTTATCAGGCATCCATTTCAAAACATTGGAATCAATATCAATCAAAAATCTAGGTTTTCTATGCAAAACTCTAGTAGGAGTTCTCAAATGTAAATTTGTGTCAACAACATTGGGGATAGATCGCATACCTTCAATCGAAGGTGCAATTGATGACATACCTTGAGATTGACATGTAAACAATGTTGTACCTCCAACTTGAGATGTCATTTGTGGAGTGACTTCAAATAGAGGCATGTTTGCTGATGTACTTTTGAAATGCAATGTTGTTGATGGTGTGTCTTCAACTGTAGATGTGATTTCCGATGTACTTGGAAGACCACATGTTGTTGGTGTGTCTTCAATTGGAGATGTGCATTGAACTTCATCTATGGTTGATGATGTGCCTTCAACTTGAGGATCCATTTGTTTCCTTCCACAAACTTTCTCCATTTGTGCCCTTTCTTTTTCCAATTGTACATCTCTCTTAGATTGCACAAGAATTTTTTGTTGTATGGGCTGCAATTTTTTATTCTCTTCTCCTTGTATTTTTTACTACACGTTCTTCCAGTGTTAGAGGCTTTGGTCATTTCCTTGACATGATGTTGAATGTTGCATATTTACAATCACACATAGAACAAAAGTAAGTAATGCATTTTATGAAACATATTGATAACGCTGATTACATTACATTTTATTGAACACACCAAAGCATTTTATGAAAGAAGGCAGCAAGTTGTTTGGAATTATCAAACATGTCTATATACTACAACATTTTTCATAAATAAATCTACATCCATACCACAAGAAAATAACTTGTATTGCATTTTTTCAAACATATCCATACCGCTGATTACATTGCATTTTGTGGTTATTTCAATCATTTTGGGAAACAAATGTAAAAGTTGCAAATCATGTAAAAATGTTGTCAATTTAGAAAAAAAAAATCAAGGAGGGTAAAATGGTATTTAGAAAAAAAAATTCAAGGATAGGTTGGCATGTAATTTTGAGAAGAGAAGTAATTGAAACACCCCCTATTTTTGTGTATTTTTTAGAAAATTTGAAGTTTCTTTGACCTGTATGGTTATGTACCAAAATTTTTTTATCTTTCATGCAGTGAATCTTGTGAGAAGCAGGCCTAACACCATTTTAGACTTGGTTTGGATTGATTTCAATTGTTTTTGTGCATTTTAGAGACAAATTACAAAGGACCAGTTTGTATACCCTGTTTTAAGGGTTTTGAGTGTATGAAAATGACATTTTAAGCCATTCCACCCACTATTTTATTCTGTAACTTGGTAGAATGGCTTAGTAGGGCATGATTTAGGTGTGTACATGGTTTTCTGGAGCAGGGAAGATGATTAAAGGTTTTTTGTGTTGCTGTCCCGAAGGTTTTTGTGGAAATTTTGCTTGAAAATGGATGTTTTGAACTAGGGTTTGGTGAAACATTGATGATAGAGGTTGGTGAATGAACTTATAAGCATATGCAGACATAATTAAGGGTTTTTGAAGTGGTTTCTGGGCTAGACAAGGTTTTGGATATAGTTTTTCAATAAACCCCACATGTAAATTGCCTAAAATGAGGGTTTCTTGTTTAGATGTCTTTGAAAGTGTGTCACTGAAAATAAATGGTGAAGTTGGAGCTTTTGTTGACTGGTTGTTGCTTCCCCATTGAGTTTTAGGATTGAGGAGGAGTTTCCAATTGGGCCCCTTTGTAAAGCTCTTAGGTTTTCCAAATTAAACTTGCATATTAACATTGATGAAAGCTCTTAGGTTTTCCAAATTAGTTGAAAATAATTTTTTTCCCAAAACCATCAGTAATAATGAATTTAATGTTCAATTCTATGTGTAACAATGAATATTAATAAAATCAGCAAATGAATGGTCTATAAAATGTCAAAACAAAACAAAAAAAAATGTGTTAAGTTGAATCCGTTTATGTAAGCATGTTGGAAATTGACTACTATAAGCAATGCAAATAGAATTCATAAGAAAATTTGTGTTAAGTTGATGTCGTTTATATAAGTTTAAACATGAATTCATGTAAATTATGTCATGGTTTTCATTTTTTTCTTCAAAGTCATAAAAATTATACTTTTTTAATGCAACTCCCATCTAATTCAATGTTGAATTCTATGTCCAATTTTTATGATTAATAAAATCATTAAAGGATTTTAGATTATTGCCAAAAATAAACAAACATACTAAATATAAACATTTCAATATTACCAAAATGAATATATTACTTGAGATAATGTAAAATTATGTAGAATCTTCAAAATGTCTTCATCTACATTGTCTAGCATGCAAATTGGTGGAAACAAGGTGATGGATCAAGCATAGATTGGTACAACAGGGATTCAACTGCATTAAAAAGGTGTTTCTCTGTCAAAAAAAGCGCTAAACTAGACAAAATTAGAAGCATGTGGGCAAGAATCATGGGGTCACCTCCTATTTTACCATTTCAAGGTAAAAAACATATTTGGCACTCGCCAAATTTGGTGATTTGAAATGCTTTCACAATATCAATAAGAAGGGAGTGAGACTTGAGATAGAGGGAGAGGGGATATGAGTGAGAGAGATTAGTCCTAGTAGTGTGGTAGGGACTGAGACCTGAGAGCGATAAAGACTTGAGAGAGATACAAAGTTATCCAATTAAGGTGGGGGGAAAGACCTCACAATGGGAGAGGGGTTGGAGTGAAATAGATTTGTCTACCCTCTACCCTTAAACCCTCAACCCTAAAAACCTC
>VDFB02224495.1:5428-34134 GCA_007258455.2 Sequoia sempervirens
AAATTCAATGCATATATGTACTTAATCATTTTGATTCTTGTTGTTGTATATTCTATTGTTTACATTAAAAATATGAAGGCAATAGTAGCAACATATACAAATGTATGCATATAGGTATTTATAGAGATATAGTAAAAAAATGTATGCATACATATATAAGCAACCTCAAAACTAAACAAATACATATAGGGATATGCACATTTGCATTTATTATTCCTATCTTTTTTGTTGTATCTCCTATCATTTCAACAATATTAAAAGTGGAATGGTTATATCCATTTTCATTTAATCAAAATAGTAAAATGGTTGCTTGATTATCAATATTTTTAAGTTGTCTACTAATTTCCATTGGATTTTGTAATACATTAATCTTTTTTTATTGTGAAATAGAGGTTTCAATTAGTCAACTATAATTGCAACCTTTCCTCCCTCTAAAAGGTCCTAGAACTATGTCTGCAGAATCAGGCTTTGTGGATGGATCTCTAGAGCCCCCCACAATTTATTTGGTGACAATCCCCACAGGCCCTGCTCCAAAGTCTAGCTTTGAGGGTACCATCCACCAGCCTCCAAATCCTAATTGCATAAGTTTGCATTTCCTTTTCCTTGTACCTACGGCAAGTTTTTTGTTATTGTTTCCTTCCTCTCCTGTAATAAACTTGAACATTTCCTTTCAATTCCTTTAATTTTAGGATTCTCAACTACAAAAAGATACACCACATACACTTTACTATTTATGTCTCTAGTTTTATTGGCATTTAGGTGTATACAAAGATGGATGGCCCTAGTAAAGCATATACATGTACAAGTACATATGCATTGATCTTTTCAAACACATAAAAATATCTCTTAGTAGCCTTCGTTTTCCTTACTCATTTTATCCATTTGGTGTGATGATGTGCATTTTCCTTGATTGAACTTGTCTTTGTAGGCTACAAAGAAACAACCAAATTTGACTTCATTTGCAATTCGTTCCATCAATGCTGGAGACATTGTTCCCTTTTCGGTCCTTCAGCTTCTATCCTTCAAAAAAATTGATGGTGATCAAGGGCAGATTGACCAATATAAGGTTGTCTTGTCTAATGGACACCATATGCAAATAGGAACCTTTCCTTCTAAATGCAATGATTTATTTATTTCAGGTGCCTTGCAAATAGGGTCCCTTGTATTTTTAAGAGGCTACATCTATAGGAATGTCCAAGATTCAAGGTGGGCTATGTTGTTTCTTTTCTTTCTTAAAAAATTATCTTTCTCCTTCGTATGTGCCTAATATAATGTCTCATATATATATTTTTCCTTATTTTCCAAGGCCTTAATCATATTCAGCTAAGTTGTGATTATGTCTAATTTTCAAATCATTGGCACCCCTAGGTTTCTATTCAAGCAGCAAGAAGAGAAAATGTTGGGGTCAGAATTTCCTTCTCCTTCTAAATGAATCCCTGAATTTGGTCTGCAGCTATCCCCTAAAAAACAAAACACCCCTACAAATGTTAGCCCTATTAAAGCTTTGAAAATTTACCAAAATGTTTGGATAGTGAAAGGGCATGTAACACATATTAAAGAGATGTACCATTTCCACAAACAAAGAGGTGAAGGAAAACTTTTTAGTTTTGACATTATAGATATGGAGGGGACAAAAATATGTGTTCCTTGTTTCGATGATATTGTTGAACTGTATTACGGTCAAATTGAGGTGGGTGCAACTTATTTAATATCAAAAGGATCAGTGAAGGAAGAAATAAAAAATTAAATAAATTAAATAGTAACCTTGAAATTGTTTTGGATGAAAAATCAACAATTAAATGGTGTGAAGATGAGATTTTTGTGCCAAAAAAAACCTCTATTTTTGTGCATGTTAGTGACATAATAAATTATAGTGATAATAGTTTGGTTGATATTATTAGCATTGTAGTCCATGTTGGGTACATATAAACTATTTATAGGAAAAATGCAACTGAACCAATTCGGCGAACTATTAAACTATATGATATTTCTACTTCTTTCATTGATGTTAATTTGTGGGGCCCAAGTTGGCAAGAAAAAGGTGATGCCTTGAAGCACATGTATCTTTCTGGTGATATAGTCATAGTTGTGTAGGGTGGTCGTGTAAGCTACTTTAATGGTAAAGTTATCAACACACCAACATCAATAGTCCTTGACATTAACCCTTTTATTCAAGAGGCAAACCCTCTTAGATCCAAGGGCTTGATCAAAGTAGAACAATTGGTTTCATCTTCTTCTACACCTCGTAGGTTGCATCCTTCAAATGGTAGATTTAATGTTGCATTCATCTTGAACAACTACCTTGGTTTTCAAGAAACTATTGAAACCATTTTTAAAGAAACCATTCAAATTGCAAAAATTGAGTCTTTTTGTTATCCTACTTTCCAATTGTTGGTTAACGAGAAATAATGCAAAAGAAAATGCACATGCCCCCATGCTCATGTTTGGTTGTGATCATTTCCAGATGGAAATTGAGGAATGCAACTATCATTATCTTTTGTAGTTAAAGCTGCAAGACCATTCAACCAACCTTAGGTCTATTACTTTTGATGAAGCTACCACTAGTTTACTACAAATTACAGCAAAAGAGCTATACATGTTATAGGACAACTTTGAGTCTACAACTGATCCTATTGTTGTTAGTAAAGGCCTTGTTTTTAAACCATACATCTTTACTATCTTAATTAGAATAGATACTTACAATTCTAATGACTGACTTAAAACAATGATTGTGAAAGCAAAAAAAAAAAAATTCGAAGCAAAGTGTAAACTGTTGCTTTCAGACATAGTAAAGATATCTACCCCTACTCCAAAAAAAGGCTCCACTAGTGAGCCTATGCTTTGACTACTGTTTTGCACTTTCTAAAATTTATCCTAGTTTTCCCTTTTTAATGCTTGCTATGGGATTCTAAGACTTCTATTTTATAAATATGAACATAATTTATTCCTATGTTTGCATATATATATTTTCACACTCATTGATGTCCCATCCTTTTGATTTTAACATGCTTCCTAGATTTTTTTTAGTCTGCACACTATCACTATGATTCTTCATTCCTGCTATATGGTGGAATTTTTAGTTCTTCTATGTGTATTCTAAATTCAGTTCTTCCCTTTGTAATCATTGAATATCAATATTATCTTCAATGGAAAACATATAACAATAGTCAAATACTGAAAATGATTAACGAAGAAATATGTACAATACTTGTATATATATTTTTTATATATTGCAATGTTCAAACCATGTTATTTCTCTTGTGATCATCCATAGATATACATTTATATCCACATGGATACATATATTTTGTTATATGTTATATGGATACATATATATTTTGTTATATTTTGTTATTTATAATTTTTTTGCAATCCTTATTGACCAATGAGCAACATTTAGTAACACCCTTTGTTGAAGAGGTAAGCTCCACTTCATCATCAAAATCCCTAGGCAAGTCTTCTCTATTTCTCTATAATATTTAGTGCAAGTACATGAAGAATAGAAGAGGTGAAAAAATTACTAACCTTGACCATATTTTTTTGATGAAAGAAAGAAGACTTAACTATAATTGTTCATATGGTAATGAGTATAATGCCAATGATGCACAAAGATAACTACAAACAGTAAATGAAGGCCAATAATCATATGTGTGTATGTATATGTATATGTGTATGTATGTATACATACATGTATGTATATGTATGTGTATGTATATATGTATAAGTATGTGTATATGTATATGTATATGTATATGTATATGTATATGGATATGTATGTGTATGTGTATGTATATGTATATGTATATGTATGTGTATGTATATATATATGTATATGTATATGTATATGTATATGTATATGTACATGTATAATGTTGATCTATAGAATTTTCTTTTCAGCTATATAGTCTTCTATACATTGCATTTTTTGCTTAATATATGATAACACTCTGCAATTTTTGAGGGCTTGGTCAGGCCTACTCACAACATTGGTGGACATTTTTAACTTATGCATTCACCCCTTTTCTTTCTACAGGCCTATATATCCTCCAATACATACCAAAGTTATACATTCACCCCTTTTCTTTCTGCATGACTAGATACATTCAACTACATACAAAAATCAGGTATGTTTATAAACTTATTTGTATAAATTGTATGCTTTGAAGCAAAACCTTTACTATTTGTTTAATGTCTTCCTTTTAATGATATCTGTGTATTTCATCTATGAATTTGCTTTTGCTTTGAAACAAGACCTCCTGTATATTCTCCTTTTCCTATATTTATCAACATTATAGACAAATTCCATCTTCCACAGTTCTTTACCAACATTCTCTATATTAAAGAATATATTGCAGAAAAAAAAACACTAGAAAAGGAGTCCAAATGTATGTGAAAATCAATGCTTTGAAACATATATGCATATATATATTGAATAAAAATAGAGTAATTGTATCAAAGGTATTAGAATAACACTTATTTTTGTTACTTAATACTATACACAACCATTCAACTTTTGAGTATCAAGGACACCAACTCCACCACCACCAATCCATGTAATTACCAAGCTCCATGTCACCACAAAAAACTAGTCAAGCCGCCCTGGGCCAAGACAACTCCAACATCGAAAAATCCAATTCATGGCTAGGTTGACGAAAATCCTAGAGGAAACTTCAAGAAAATGAACAATAAATTAGTCATTTATGAAAAATACCCATGTATAATGACGTATAGATTTCATAGCACAACATCTTTAAAACCCTCCAATCTAGTAAAAATAAGATTTGAAGGAAACAATTTTAAAAATAGTCTACTATCAAGCCAACACCAAAATGGTTGTTTTCACAATAAAACTTAATCAAAGTAAACTTCCCCACACTGTAACATTGAATATTGCATTCACTTTGTCCATCGTCATCATAGAACAACGACGGGATGCATTAACCCTTGCACAAGAAAACACTTACTATTTAGCTTCTATGAACCAAGGACACCAACTCCACCACCGCCAACCCAATTCAAATATGAAGCTCCATGTGCCATAAAAAAACTCTCTCAAGTCACCACCAACTGACACATCTCCAACACTAGAAAATCCAAATCATAGCTAGGCTAATGAAAATATCGGTTAAAACTTCAAACAAAATCTATTTAAAATGTGTATAACACCATAGAATTTATTGGAAATTCAAGCTTCCTTGCTTGATATTCAATATTATGGACAGATCATTTATGAAAAATACCCATGTAAAATGACTTCCAAATTCTAGAGCACAATAGTTTTAAAACCCTCAAATCTGCTATAGAACAGATCCGTGGGCAATGATTCTTACAATAGTTTGATACTAAACCAAAACTGCAATGGCTCTTTCGACAATGCAACTTAATTAATATATCTTCTTTACATACAAACAACAAAACAATGGCAATTAACAGTTTGTTATAAGGAGGTTGAAATAGATCAGGGAAGAAGAATATCATGCAACATATTGGTACAAGACAAACAGTCTATGTAACAGTTGTAAGAGGTATTAGGATAATACTTAAGAATCAGACGTATGTTGTTCTTGAGTGATTTCCTAATAGTTCTTTAACAAATTACTTGTTTCTATATAATATTTAGTGCCAAATAATGGAGCTCATATTTAAAATATATGAATGTATATCTGTATATATATATATATAATCCTAGCATTGTGGTGCGATGGTGTAGCAGGAACTAAACACAATATTTGATGTTGCAGTGTGGGAAATTATACTAAAAAATATGCAAGAAAATATATTGATTTAGTTGCATTGTCAGAAGAGCCATTGTGGAATAATGAATATGTTACACACACTGCATGATAAAATATTGTGTTCTTAACAACATATCAATGCCATATCATTGAATGCTATGGGTGTATTGTGGTGATTTTCTCACAATGTAGAAAATACTTATACATGCTATTTTGAACTATATTTAAAATCCCACTCTACTTACATACAAACAAACATACTATATAGATCTGTTTAGATATACATATGTATATATAAATTGTTGTTGCATTCTCAAACGAGCTACACTACTCTTCATCTACATATATGGATATGTATATCTTCCTATATGTATATTTTTATATATCTATAGATAGGGAAAAATCAATCAGGTTTAATGCTTTGAAAACAATAAACTAATTAAATCCTATCAAGCACCATGAAGTACAAACTAGTAAGTAAATGCAAACCGATTCTCAAACTAGACTTGATTGACCTCCATGGCTTTTCTCCACTTGCATGAGAATGTGAGATTTTGAAGGATTGATAATGGAGGAATGTTGGGTGCTCATTCCTGTAGCATTACGACTTGACGATGAAGAATGATAGAGATGGATTGTGTAATCATGCAAACCCCAGAGAACTCAAAAAGGCAAATAATTTTTTTTTTTAAAAGCAATTAAATTAAACTTATAATACATTAAAACATAATCACATAACATATTGCATCACATTAACTCACTTAGTTCTCTGGGGCACGCGAGGTTACGTTGCAACCACAGAACGGAAATAAAGGATAATGATAAACCATGTAACCCATTATAATAAAATAAACATGAATAAATGTGCTTCCATAAACCAAGAGCAATTATATTAAGGTACCACATAATACAATCATATGAGTCTCATCAAATAATTACATTGAATCCTAACTATTACATCATTGCTATAATGTTACATTACAATCTTTGATATAATAATTACAATGAAATTCCCAAACAATTGGGATGATACAATTTACAATGAATGCTGAACAACAAGGTGAACACTGGTGCAACTCCAACTGCGGAAAAGCTGCGAACAAAGGATGCTGATGGGGAACCCAACGGGTGCGGAGCACGTTCCACCCAACCATGTGAATTAAAGATAACTCACCCCCCGTGCTCAGAGGTGACAAGAAGTTAACTCGACCATGATTGCCAAACCGACTCCATGACAACAAGGTACAAACTCAAATACAAATTCAGAGAATACAATTACACCAAGCAATGACAATATCAAATCACCAAAGTATACTCATAATCACTAGCACAAGAATCCGAATCAACAATAAGAGTACAAAGCTGAGGAACTGATACAACATCCAAGTCCAAAATACATATCCAGAGGCAAAAGCAACAAGGCAAATAGGAAGTCTAGTGGAGAGTGTCATCGCACAGCTCTCATGGGATCTCCTGGCTCTTCCTCCAACTTGAGGCGCCGGCACCCATCTATGGATCTCCTGGCTCTTCCTCCTACTTGAGGCGCCGGCACCATAGGGTAGCTCGTGCGGAGCCAATAACCTCTCATGAAGACGAGATTATGACTTTGCCGACCACGGCCTTCTCAATCTATCATTAGTCTATGATAGCCCTAATGCATAGAAGAGGAATCCAATTTCTTTTATCTTGAGTGGTTTACTACCCATCCCCCTAATTCTATTTTTAAGTTATCACTTGTTTAACTACTCTTCGTGGGTTCTCCTGTGCACTTCCTCTTAACCGAGGCGCCGGCCCCCACGAAGAGCCACTCTCACTAAGACCCCTAACAGTAAATTAAACAAGATAAGGGTTGAACCACAACAAATAAACATGATACTAAAACCAGAACAAGCGAGGCACTAACCCTCTCGCAACAACTCAGAACCAAGAAGTCTCACAACCGTTCAACCTTTCCAAACAAGGACCATGAGTTTTCAACTCCAAAATAGAAAGTTCAAGATGAGAGTAATAAACAAAATAAACAAGCCTCTGGACAAAGTTTTAAATCAACAATCGGTTCCCACATCGACATTAAGGCCAACACAGTAACAGAATGAAACTACGCATAAGTTGATGAACTCAAAACACTATGACAACTTAACTCAAGCAGATAAGACATGGAGCATTACAATTTTCTCATAATCCATTATTAAATTCGTAAAAATAAACAATGATCAATTAAGATATGCAATTAATACATTAACTTTATTTTTATTAATTTCATCAACATTCTATTTCCAAAACAATTATATTTTTATGAAAGAACCACTTAATTTTACAATTAATTTATTGTATATGTAAACAAATACAATATACTTCATCATATATTATATATATATAAATTAAAATAAAAATAAATATATATATATATATCATTTTATATAACTTTAATATCACTGAAATAAAATAAAACGGAATAAACCTAAATTTAAATGTTTTGTAACATTAAATTTAAACTAAATTAAATATATGAAAAACATTAAATTTAAACTAAATTAAATATATATAAAAAAAACAAATAAAACAACTAATCGCCGGCCGTCGCAGTCCTTGCATGGACTGCGCACGGCAGTCCATGTAAGGACTACGCACAACAGTCCTTATGACTGCTGTGCACGGCAGGAGCTGCCCCGCACAACAGTCTTAAAGACTGCTGTGAGCAGCCTTAACCGCCGCATAGTTGTCCCCAAGCCCCATTAAAATTTTCTGTATATAAATTTTTATTTAGAAATTTTTTTTTATATGTTTTCTTTTTAAAATACAATTCGTTTTCAATTTTTTTTTTTTAACAATGAATATCTCAAAATTTAAATTTCATTGAACACTGTGAAGCAAAATTTCGTACGGCCGACGCACAGTGATTCGTATGGCCGATGCACAGAAAATAGGTATTACAACAAAATATTTATATATATATATAGAAGCATATATATATAAATTAATATAACAGAGAAGAAATACAGAGGAAGAGATATTTATATATATATATATATATTTAATAGAGCCAATTACAAGGGGGAATTTAAATATGTAAAAAGTAGAGTAGAAGATAGAGAGGGATAATTACAATATGCAATAACAGAATAAAAAGACACAGAGAGATGATTTCCATATGCAAATATCCAAGTAACAAAAAACTACAGAGGAACATTATGTCAAGTTCCAAAACCTTAAAAACAACAGATTTGCCCAATTATTTCAAACAACCGATTTTTCCCTTAACATTTGAAAACCTAGATTTTCCCTATTTTGTTTGAAACCCAGATTTCCCTATTCTGTTTGAAACCCCGATTTTCCTCAAATTAATTGAGAACCAGATTTTTCCCCAAATTGTTTAAAAACTCAGATTTTCCTAATTTGTTTAAAAACCCAGATTTTTGCAATAAAACAGATTTTTTTCTAATTCTTTTGCTAACCCAAATTTTTGTAAATAAATAGATTTTCCTATAGTTTTAGTTGAGATTTTAAACAAGAAAAAGAAAGAGGGATTTTATTTGGAACTTGGAATCCTTCCGATTGTGATGTGACGAAGATCTTGCTCCAATTAGCCCTACGAACAGCTTTTCGCCCCTTCCTCCTTTCCTCTACTATCTGACAGATTCTCCACACACAAAACCTTCCAGCACTCTTCCCTATTTTTTCAAATTAAAATTCTAAAAAATGTTGCCATCCCCTTTTTTTAGCAAAAGAATTCCCCCCTCTTTTCATTTTCCTAAAATCCACTATATTTTTCCTCCCTGACATGCACCCAACAACCATTTTCTAAAAAAAACAATATTCCCCTTTCTGCCCACACCAGATTTCTCCATTTGACCCTATTATTCTTTTTTTTTAATTATTATTTTAAAACTCCATTTTTGACAGCCTTGCATGCACAAGAAATTTAACTTTATTTATTTATTTTATTATTATCCTCAACCCGGTAATTTTATTTGCATTGACAAAACACCATTTAATATTAATAAAATACATGGCTTTTTTTTAAATAACTAAACATTTAAATATTTTAAATACAATTTAATCTAATTTTAATCAACAATTTTAAAATTGAAACATCACAACACATGAACTACCAACAGTAACATAACACAACTACAACCACAAAACATGTCAACTACAGAACATACAATACCATGCAACCAGACGGTCTGACATCATGGAACGGGCAAACTTCATTGTCACCTCTGTATCAACTTTGTACCGTTGGGTTATTTGTGCTCGCCCTGTCCTGCCGAAGCAGGTGGAATCGAGACTATGTACCTGCAATTCCTGCATACAAACGAAGTTGTGTACATGTGCATATATATATAAATCAAAGCATTGTGTTGTGAGAAGGAATCGCAGCGTAACAGAGCACTCGCAATGAGTGATGCTACACTGTCCTTCATCACGTCTACCCTAACAATTATAATATGATTGATAAAAATAACATTTCTAATACTAACAATTCATCTCATGGCATAATCTATTAAATCATCACATCATAACATAAATATGAAAATCAACTAAAATCTCCAACCACAATGTCATATGAAATAATCATGTCCACAAAAGGAGTAACAACATCATCAAATGTCTAACTAACCAATCACACCAAACAGTATCACCATAGTATCAATGTATCAAAGAATCAAATCAAAGCATAAAACTAATGAGTCCAACTAGCAACTAGGAGGGTTATTACAGATTGAAGAATTATTTTGATAGAGTTAGGATGCTAAATGAAGATTCGATGCAAATGCCCCATGAAAGGTTATATTTATAGAGCCTTGATTTGGACAAAGATAAGATTTGACAAGATTCGATAAGGATTTTTTTTTTTTTTTATTTGATCAAAGAGGAAATAAAACAAGATAAGATAAGATTTTAAAAAGATAGAAGGATTCCATTTCTTGTTTTAAAGGAAATAAATTCTTAAAAGGATGAGAAGGATAATTGATGTATTATCTAATTAAATTAATTAATTAGATACACATGAGTTCGATTTTGGAAAGAAAGTGAGAATATCCTTTTAGATTTTATTAATTAAATAAATATTTAATTTATTTAATTAATGTTAAATTTATGATTTCATCAATTAAATAATATAAATTGTTTAATTAAATAAATAATATAAATTATTTAATTAACATTAGAGGAATGGATGAATTATGCATAGGAAGGATAATGAAATTAGTCAAATAAATAAGATTTATTTAACTAATTGATGATGACATGGGTACCTAGGGAAAACATGATAGATGGTGTCTAAATGATGTGATGTTGTGACAAGGTATCATAAGAGGACATTTTTAGGTGTCTAGATTTTTCCCCTCTTTGAGATGATGTTCAAGATGATGAGATCTATGTCAAGTGACATCATTTCAAAGAAGCTAAGATATGGACAAAAGAAAATGGATGATGAAGGAAAGATAGGATAATGATGAAATATGATGATGGGATGATAATGATATAAGAATTGGATAATGATGGAATGATGATGCCCCCTCGAGAGGATAGGCAAGTTGGATAAACATGGGTAGGCTCTCGAAATGAAATGAAATGATCAAGGAGGGATAAGATGAATGATATGTTATGTTGCAATGAAGGTGAGCAACCATGATGTTTGATATAGCACTAGACATTATGCACCAAGATATAAGGGCCAAGGTGACTATGTGTCTCATGCCCCAGCGTAATACAATCTTGTCTAGACATATGAGGAAGTAAACTTAGAGCATTAAAGTCCTAATGCACAAAAGGTATGATATGACCTTAGATGCAAAGGATGGTGCAAAAATATATTCCAACATGTACAAGATATGAATATTAGCTGGAATGATATGGATTTGATACAAATATGTAAGATAAAATGATGACACACACAAGCAAGAAAGCAAGCAAGCATGCACAAATAATACAAAAATAAACAAGGTAGTGCCCATGTCAAGCTATAAATTGTTGATTGATGGATTGATTGATGATGATAGTGTTGTCATTGCAGGGAACGACATATCCCTAGATCAACACAAGGATGATTGATAATTGATTGAGTGACTTTGATTGATGATGATAGTGTTGTCATTGTAGGGAATGACATATCCCTAGATCAACACAAGGATGATGATAATTGATTGATTGACTTTGGTTGATTGGGTTTACAACAAAATTAAGATGAAGACCAAATGATGTGATTGGATAATTTGACAAGATTGATTGACTTGATTGCTATGGATTAAGGATTAACTTTCATTTGGATTATTGCTTGGATTTTTGTTGGCTATTTGATTTTTTTAGATTTTTGACATTTTATGATTTTTTTGGCTTTTTGAAATGTTTTGAATTTTTTGGACTTTTGAAATATTTTGATTTTTTTAGTTTGAGTTTTTTTTGATTTTTTTGATTTTTGAATTTTGAATTTTTTTTTGAAAAATTTTTGGATTTTTGATTTTTTGTTTGAATGAGTTGATGAAAATGTGCTTTAACCCAATCTTGATCAATATCATGGTATGGGAGAAGAGTGGATACAAGTGGACTCAATATGATAGGTAGTAGATGGCTGATGATAGGTATGTATGGAGTAGGATGATGATATGACATGAAAATGATAGGTTGGATAGATAAGACATTGTGCCACCAAGTATAAGTGACATAGAAGATCAACCTACACCTTGCTTGCCAGGTTTTCATCGTGGTACTTATCTAGGGCGCTCTCTCCTTTTTTTGTTTTTTTTGTTTGTTTTTGTTTTCTTTTTTGACTTTTTGGATAGGAGAAGGAAATAGGAAAGAAATTTTTTGTGATGTGGATGCCTCATTTGACTTGATATTTTTTCTTAAGGACCCAAACCATTTTAGTTTTGGCCAGTGAAGATTTGAATTCTTTAGCTGGGATTTGATTTGACATTTTTTCTTTATTTAGTTTTGGCCTTTAATTTTGGAGGTATGGGCTTATGTATCTTTTTAGATGTACTTAGCTTTGACATTTTGCAATTGTATGCTAAGGCATTAGGACTTTTAGAATTTTAAACTTTATGTTTAGAGGCATCCAAATTTTTATTTTGGAATCCCTTGGATTTGGTGAGATGAGTGGAATCTTTATGTTTAGACAATGTGTGAATTGATTGGTCATGATTAAGATGTTTAGAGGATTTTTGGGTAGATGGATAAGAGGATTGGATGGTAGGAATATTAGGTGTTGGGAGTAATGGTGTCAAAGTGGATGGAGGGATATTAGGATTTGGAAGCAATGGTGGCAAAGTTGATGGTGGAAAGTTTATGGTCACATGCTTTTGACATTTGTAGGATGATGGAGGGATGGAAATATATGTTTTAGTTGTATGATAGGCTTCCTGATGGAAAGTGGACTTAGGAGGCATGGAGGAAGTACCAACCTCTTGAAATGGGTTTCCTTGGGGTGTATGTCCAAGGCCATAAGAGCATGAAGGTACTTTGACATGGATGGGCTCCAAAATACATTGTTCATGAAGGTCTAAACTTTTACCTTGGTGGTTCATGTTTTGAAGTATGCAATGGACAACAAGACTCGGTGTAGGTGGAACACTAGACACAAGTTCCTTATTGGATGGTGAAAATGAAGCAAGGGAAGATAATGGTTGTTTTTGTTCTAAGGAGGAACATTCATGAATGAGGGTGGAAAAACCAATTGTATATAATGGAGGACTTGAAATGGGGTCAATAGTGGGTGATGGAGGATCATTAGGATCTTGATTAGCATTGTGTTCACTTAGATCCAAGGTATTTGTTTGATCTTCTATGTGTGCTTGGGAGACATATGTCTCATCAAGGGAAGTGGATGTTGATGGATCATGCATAGGACTAGGTGGAGGTGAATTTGGAATATCTTTCTCATGGATGGGTATAGGATCAAGTTGCTCATGGATAGGCTCTTCATCATTATGGATATCATCTTGATCATAAAAATTATATAGATTATGGATAGATTGGATGAAGATGGTTTGATCTTGATTAGGACTAGGGCTTGATGTTTCCACATGCTTGGGAGTAGACTCTTGGTATAACTCTTGGGTTGCTTGAATGGAAGTGGAAGGGGATTTCTAATGGAGAGACTTGAGATGTTCTTGATAGTCAATAATATAGGAGCATGAAAGGGGGTGACTTGGACTTACAACAGGAGACTCTTGAATGGGTTCAAGGGGTTGTGGATGACATGGTTGACTTGAAGGACTTAGCATGATGTTCGAGGACTCTTTTGTGTGTTCAAGTATATGTGTTGAATGACATGGTGACAATTGATTCCTTGCTTGTAGCCCTTGGATCACATACTTTATAGGTGGATGGGTGGATTTAGGTAATGTCATCAATTTATTTTTTAAATATCTAAATGTAGGGAATTGATTTGATGGAGGATTAGATGTTGGTGGGGGTAATGAAGAGTTTGATTGGTTAGAAGGTAAAGAGGCCAATGAATTAGGACTCAGACACGGTGGCTTATGGATAGGGATTTTATTGGATAGTGGTAAGGGTGCATGGACTAGATTGGTGTTCCCCTTATCAAAGGTGGCATTAAGACATAAAGGTGCTTGATTTTGTTTCCAAGGTGGACTTGGGATCCTATGTTCTTGTTGTGATATGGGTGGACATGTTGATGTGGCATTGTCATGATAGGTAGATGTGCTACGTTGGCATGATGATGAGGTGACACATAGGATTTTGGTTGAATGTGTTGAGGTTGAAATGGTGTTTGGACTTGTTGTGATATGATTTGTTGTTGTATTGATGATTGAGGGTTTGTATAGGATAATAATTGTTGAGAGGTGGATTGGTATGGATAAGGGTTAACATTAGAAGACATGTGATAGGTTGATGAAGGGGTAACATGATATGTGGATGAATGAGGTTGATATGATGATATAGGTGACACATAGGATTGATGTGAAATTTGTTGATGTGCTTGTTGGATTTGACAAGTGGCCATGATGTATTTGATTTGAGCTATGAGTTGTTGCATTTGAGGTGATTGGTTGGTTTGAAGTTCTTGGATCATGCCATGAAATCTATGAATGAGTCATTGGGGTAAAGGTGCTTGACTTGTTTTAGCCACATGAAGCACATGAACAAGCTCTTGTGCTATGTATTCCAATGTTTTTGTGGTGTAAAATGATGTTGATTGGATTAAAGAGATGATGATGATTAGGATATGATATGGAATGAAAATATTGTATGATTTGGATGATGTGTCAACTGTTTATTGGAAGTTTGACTTGGTCATTATCAAACACAATATTTCACATGTAAATGCATGAACACACACACCAAATACAATGATAAATTTTTCTTTGAAGATTAAATGTTATGATTAAGAAAACACTTGAATACACAAGAACAAGCCCTATGACTAGTCAAGTTGGGTATGGCCAATCAGGTCTCAAGCTAGTTTGCACAAGGTTGACTAAGGAATGATTTGAAATCAAAATCCTACCACACAACATGGAGAAAGGGGTAATCCACCCTTCACCTTCACTTCCCAAAGGTATAAAGTTCTTTGGGGCTTAGCTAAGAGTGAGAAGATTTCAACTCTCAAATAAGCATGTATTTAGATTCACACTTTGATTGAGGTCATCCCCAGGGGTGATGAAATCCCCTAGTAGGCCTCCTATGAAGGGTTTGACAGAAGCAAACCAAGTGAGGTGTTTGCGATCAAACACACACTTGATTCAAACTCGTAATGATTAATTGACCCTTAGAAAGGAAATGTGTATAAGAAAACAATGGAAGCATTGATTCTTTTTAGATCCCAAATCAAGATGTGATGGAAGACAATGGTTAATTTTAGACCCAATTTTTGATATGTGATTGAAAACAAGATTCGTTTTAAGAGCCCAAATCCAAATGTGTGACAAACAATTATTAAGAGATGAAGGATGAAATGAGTGCACCTAGTTATTTTCACTTTCCAAATTGTTGTTGTGACTGATCCAAATGTTGCTATAGCTCCTTTGATTCACCTACAAGCCACAAAATTGAGAAAGACCAAGTAAACTTTCATAAAAGAAAGTCATGTGTAAAAGAGTAATTTTGATAAAATATGATTGAGATGACCTAAAATAGATGAATGGATTGCATAAAAAGAAATTTCAACAAATTTCATGCTCTTTATAAAAAAATCATCGAAATTGGATCAATTTTGCTCAAGATATGTCCGTTTGAAGTTTAAATGCAACTTTGACTTTGACTGATGAACGAGTACTGAAAATGATATATTCACCTGAAATTTTCTTCCTCACTATGTAGCTTTCTGGGTCAGCTTTCCAATGCTTTTTGAATTTCAAAAATCTGAGTTGTTATGCAAAAGTTATGCCCATTTTAGTAAAATTGCTTTTTTAGAAAAATACATGTAAGAAAGGAGCTAGATTAAACCCCTAAACACCTAAATTTCAGCCCCCACATGACCAGAGGCTGTGACTGAGTGTTGGGTGTCTATTTATCATAGCCCATGGTCTTCCATATGACCTGGAGCTAACTCCTTGAAAAATAAAAAATAAAACAAATTAACATTTGATTTAAAACCTTTTTTAAAAAAAGGTAATTGTAAAGAAATAAAAGGCTAAAGATTTTTGTTTTTTAATAAAAGTTTTAACTTTTGAAAGAACACAGCCATGTTAGATTTGAACAAAGAGTGAATAGAATTTGAAAACCCAGTGTGACCATGCAAACTGCGGGTTGTGTGGATATACTCCACAAGCTGCAAGCATATGCGAATATATATTCATATATTTTTGTCATCAAAATTCTGTAAGTTAAAAAAAATTGACCCAATATATATACAACAAAATCAAAATATTATTACTAAAAATATGCAATATATATATTTTTTATGCATTCAACGAAACCCTTTGATAAATATTCACTGTATACACTTGCAATAATAAGGATTTCAAAAAATAAAAAAAAATAAAAAATTTCCTGCAAGCAAAATATATCAAATTATATGTCGCTCAACCCCTCTGATCACAATGGTGAGGCTATTTTTCTGATTTAGAGCACTTATAAAAAACTTGATCTCCAAGCCCTCTTTAGAAAAACCCTTGACCACACTTTTGGCTGCCTTAGAATATAAAATTGTCTCATGCCACTATTTTTCTGCTCATCAAATTGACTTTATTGGGACCCTTTCCAAAAATTTTCCATCCCTAGCCCAAAAAATTTAAAAAAATTCCGAGGGGGCATTTACTCTGTACCTTCACTAGGCATTTTTTGACTTATTTTCTTTGTCACAATGCGACATGCTACATTATGACAAAGAGGGGCAAAATGTAGACACATAAAAATGACATAGGCCTGCAAGCTCTATTTTACCACTTTCATCCTAGCATAATTATAACATTCAATTATGTCCTTTGTCCACATTCAACTATTAATTAAATAATACATTATTATTTAATTAATTCATGTCTCTTGTATTCTTCATGATTATTAAATAAATAAATTATATTTATTTATTCAATAATCACTATTCGATTATTAAATAAATGAATTTTATTTATTTATTTAATATGTCACTAATGCTCATAATTAAATGAAATTTATTAATTTATTTAATTATTAATCATATCCTCTCAATTAAATAATTATCTTTAATTATTTAATTGCCAAATTTAACATTTCTCTCATTTTAAATAAATTAATTATTTAAAATGATATCACATTCTTGACTGACAGTTCATTTTAGTAAATAATCTAAAAATCAATTATTTATTATCTCACAAAATCCATATTTTGAATTAATTTAATTCAAAATGGTAACTTTCTTCCAAAAATCAAGTAATTGAGAAAATTATTGATTTTCCAAATCTGATATTTAGTTCAACTCTTATCTTCTTGATTTTTCGAATCTCACAAATCAGGCAGTCTTTATCTTCTTGATTTTTGAAAATCTTGATTTTTCTAATTAATTATCTCATCTATTCTCCACCGCCGATTTTATTTTCTTAAATGACATCTCGACAACTCATTTAATGATTTTTCCCTAACCCTAATTAGGGATTATAACATTAAATGTTGTCCTCTGATTTTAGGTTTATGTCAAAAGTCAATCTCGTATGTCTGTCCAAAATTGCATTTTCTATAAAATGCCAAATTTTCTCCAATTTTTGACTAGTCAAACTTACACTCATTCTCAAATATTGCAACATTTTATTTTTGTATTGTGATTTCATCAAGTTTTAGATATTTTTTGGCATAGGCATTTTAGTCATTTTCTCATAGGCATAGACATATGTTTAAAATCCTTCAAAGCTTGTTTAGGACTTTGTCATAGTCATTGGTTGTACATTCAATCTAAGGGCAACACAACAGTCAACAAGTTAGAAGGTGCTATGAAGGTAAATCAAGGAAGCTTCGATGATAGGTATAATCATTTTATTTAGTTTCCATTGTGCTTGATAGTTTTCTTTGTGTTTATATGCTTTATTGATTTGATAATCTAACCTAAAATTTACCCTTAGATACAGTCACTATCGTGAAGGAGGCATAATGAGCGATGTCGCCCGAACCTCTTGGTGCGATGCAAGCTCTGCAACATGTATAGACGTGGGGAATAGGAGGTGAGTAGTCATGGAATGAAGGCCACAGAGGAGATGACATAGACCAACCAGCTGCCCCCATGGAGATACCTAAAGCCAAAGATGTTGCAAATTATTAGTCTTGGTAAATTCATCTCCTAGGTATTTTTGAGAGCCAGTCAATATCAACCTTGTGATGAGGAACTGATGTGGTGAAGAAACTATATCCAAATCATTTAATCAATCATTATTATCACATACTCCATGAGGTCGCCAGTCTTGATGCATGGAAGTTGATCCAATTTTGTTTGACATGTCGATGAGCTTTGAGAGGATGGGAGCCATATAAACATAAATTGTTGAGTCCCACTACCTATATAGGATAAGAGTCATTTGGGATGCACTTGCACTTCCTTCTATTAGTCATCTAGCACCCCTTAGCAAAAAGAATGCCAATCCATCCTTTCAAAACCATCATCAGATAATGGTCATTTGTGTGTACATCAAAGAAATCAAGCATGGACGTAGAACCCAACCCTCATCCTATCGTTCTTTCCACCAGATTGCCCCTCATTCTAGAATATGCATTTTCTTGTCTATATTTATTGTGTTCTTTTGGCTTTGAATTTTCCCATGGGTTACTCCATTTCTCCACTCACTTACTTTAAACATTATAGTATTAATACAATTTTAATGAGTGTTATATGGGAATGGGCAAGAAAAGTAATTAAAACAATGCTACGGTGGCTAGGCTTCGTATGAGAGATTTTTGTTGTGAAGAAGGTGCCAACATGGGAAGAGTAATGTGGGAGGCTACTATGAAGTTTCCATTGGGAAACAGCCCTAGTGGTAACAATCACCATGGTGGTAAAATTTGTGGGCTCTGCACATTAGGCATTTGTGAAGGTAAAATGGTTTGGCCATAGCAAAGGTGACCCCGACCCTTGTAAAGAGCCACCCTATAATCATTAATATTGTAGTAGCTCCTTTGGAGTCAATGAATTCACATCCTTGACATTTCTATTAGGTGATCACTTGTATTAAAAGAGCTAATCTATATCAACCCGCAAGCCTGCTTGGTGCAAAACTAGTCAATCCTCTATCATTTTTGACACTCAATGGAATATTGTGCCATTTGTAGCTCATATTCATGTGCTCATAGCATTAGTGGATTTACATTTAGGTGGCACCTACCACCTTACGATGAGCTGATAACATAGGCGCTAAACCTAGTATGGCCAGCTTCTCACAGCCTTTGACGGGAACCCCATGTTCTATCATTTAATTTCCAAATATTGTTGAAATGATGAAGCATATGGTTCTGCCATTGTATCTCTATTAGTCACTTTCACTCCAGTTAATCCCATAATTTAGTATCTTGTCCTCTTTAGCCGGGTCTCATGACAATCACATTTGAGCCCAAAAACCTTACCCACTGGAAACTTGCAAAGAGTGAGGGGTGCGTGGAATCGCCATCGGTCGAGGTTGTTTGTGGGAGTGTTAGAGGGAAATGTTGCGAAGGAGTGGAATAAGGAAAAGACAAGGTGACATTGAAACCCATGAGTCAGAAGTTTGTGGGTATAGGAGAGCGAGGTGTCGGGTTAGAATGACCATTGAAGGAACGATGCACAATAGACGGAGGTCTGCATGGTAGAATTCACATGGATAATAGCAATGCAAACTAGATGGTGTCAATCCTCAAATTCTCATGACCCTACCTACATATCTTCAAGTCTTCATGTAATCACATCTTGCCTGGGGCTTTGAGTGTTGCAGGAAAAATAACTAGCTCACACATACACAATCTTTCCATCCAACAAAATATTATTGTGCTCCTATCAGCATCATGGATTTTGTAATAATCATTATCATCATATCTTTACCCACTAGCCACTAATAATGAATCCAATATCCTTTAAAATGACGTTGGTTTCTTAATATCATCAATCTTCATGAGATCACCACTTCAAAAGGTTGGCGGGTTTGGTGGTAGTGATCTACCTCATTGATCAACATTGAGCTTAGAAGAATCCCATCATCATCTTGATGTTGCTTTACTTAGTTAACCATGGCCATATATCCATCATAGTGGCAAGCCACCACCAATGCACTACAATAGGGAACTTTGCTAAAGAGGTGGGACACAAAGCGGAACCAACAAGCACCATCATCGTTAAAGAGCAGTAGTGGAGGAGATGACCATGAATAATATGGGGTCCGCAAGTAGAGCCTTTGTCAAGGAGAGAGTGGCTTGAAAAATGTGGACTGCTATAACATGAAGGTCGTGGTGGTAGAAACGTTCAAAAAATGAAACTTCACACATGAAGCATTGATGGGCCCAAGATGACACCACCCACTACTAACGTCATTGATTGTTATTTTATCCCAAGATTATATTCAATAAATGTTGGACGATGTTTCATTAGCCGCCCCATGCATGGAAGCTTCATCTATGAATGCTAGTTAAAGGGTGCAGGTGATAGCATGTGGGACGACACTTAGGAAATGTCATTGCGACCCCAATAGAGACGGACAACATTGGTGCTATCAAGACTCACAGCATAGGAGGTTGCTTTGAAGAATGCAAGCCAAAGGAGTTATGGGATCCACACATGGGAGTTCCATGGAGGGAGGCATGTGGAGGGGTGCCTCAAGAGGGTCATGGTTAACAAACAATGGCCTGTATCATAGTTAAGCCTACACACCAGCTTCAGCAACTAAACTTCCTAAGTCCACAGAGGTTGTCAATGGGAAATATCAATGCCCTTAGTCACTTTATTTTGTGTCCCTTGTCTGGCTGCATTTCCCAATCAAGAAAATAGTTGGCATTCCTTCTTTGAGTCACACACATGATAATGATCACCATAACATTTTGTGATTGTACAATTTAATTTGTGAATTTTATGAGATTGCCTTGATGGTCTCCATGATTCTCATTTTTCCATTGCCATGGTGCTGCAAGCCATTCCAACAACATACAAGCCCATCACTCCATGGTTATTCTTTCCCTTTTATATCTATGAAGAGTATGTGTGGCTTCAAATTACTGTCACCCTAGGTCCTCTTTGGGATTTCTTCGATGAATATTCATGTGTTATAGGCACCATGAGTTGAACCAGTACACTTTATTCAAGTCTTATGGAAGCCTCAAAGGTGAATGCCATGGGCGAAGGTAAAGATGTGGAGCACTGGGAAAATAATGTCATTGTGGGAGGAATAACATGGAAGGCCGAGGTGGATTGGTTTTCAAGGGAGTGGTATAAATCAAACAGAGGTCCGCATGGCAGACTCTACATGGATGGTGTCTGCCCATGGGAGACATCTAGTCAGGACAGAGTGGTCGGATGGTATGTTGAATCTGTGAGTTTGCTTTACATGCAAGAGGTTTCCAGTGCAAATCCATTTGAGGAATACTGCCAAGAGAATGATGATAAATAGAAAGAAACCTGTAATGCAAGTTCCAGATAAACGAAGCCCACTTCATCAATTTTTAAATGTCATTGTTTGTAAGGTAAATTTTAGCACATGGTGCTATTTTAAATGCATTGTTTCAAATCCTCATGAACCCAATTTAGTCCCTCGATTTTGTAGGTCAATTATGAGTTCATATTCAAGAGCTATGGAACATCTCTCATATCTTCCCACAGAAAGAGAAACACATGAATATTTTGTGCAGGTAAATGATGGAAGAGTGCAGGGTGTCGTTAAGAGATTAATTCTTGTAAGGGTAATGATGATAAAACCATAACGAGAATGGTAGGACCATATTTGGACCTTGCCATGCGGGTGGAAGTCAGAGTCAGCTTCCTTAAAATGGTGAAACGGGAATTGAGTCTCGCATAAGGTGACCCACAACTATGGGTCTGTGAAGCATCAAGGACATAGAGATGAAGATGAATGTTGGGTCCTCACATTTGGCAGACACTGAGACTTGGATATACATAAAAAATAGAGCACAATGACACATGGCAAGAGGATACCTGCAAACACGGGTCCACGAGGGTTAATGGACACTAGGAAAAAAGCAAATGGAAGCCTGCAAGAACTAGCCTATAGGGGAAAATGACTTAGTGAAACTGAGGTCAATGATTTTGGCCAATATGAAATTGATCATTTTAGG
Source organism: Sequoia sempervirens (assembly GCA_007258455.2). Taxonomy (NCBI): domain Eukaryota; kingdom Viridiplantae; phylum Streptophyta; class Pinopsida; order Cupressales; family Cupressaceae; genus Sequoia; species Sequoia sempervirens. The sequence continues at coordinate 27,844 of VDFB02224495.1, forward strand.
TTTAGGGCCAACTTAGGCTAGGAAATGGGGCATGCAATGCAAGATGAGAGAAAAGCAACCCATCTAGAGTGAAAATGACCCATCAGGAGCATGAGAGGGGGTCCCTACCTTCGGCGGGGTGTGCGTGCAAAACATGCACAATAAATGTTGACTTGCTGGGGAAATGCTCCAAATCATTTTGATGAAAAACCAAAATCATGAACACAAAATATATGGTTCTGATCCTCATGCTTGGGCAAACAAACTAGATGCTCAACCAAAGTATCAAAACCACTACTCAACCCAACCTTTAGTATGCCAAAAATCCAAGTGTGTGTAATTGCATTAATTCCCATACTTCAGTTGCTATAGGAACCTAAGCTTCATCAAGTTAAGCTATGTAATTTATTATAAATCCAAAGGAATCCAAGTCTGTGCAAGAGCGTTAATTCCCATCCTTTAGTTGCTACAGGAACCTAGGCTTCATCAAGTTAAGCTACATAATTTATTCTAACTCCAAAAGCATCTAGGACATTGCCTCAATATCTCTAAGGTTAGGTCTTGACGATGCTTGGAATATCTCAGTTGTTTCATGTGATTTGTTGGTAATCATAGGGTGGACTTACAGATAAGTTACAAAGCATGGGAAGTTGGGTTTGAAAATGGATTTCTTTGGATGTGGAAATTGTTGTTTAGTTGTTGTAGGTTCAAACAATAGTATAGAACTCCTATTTTAGCTTTATATTTGGCTTTAAAATGTGCAATGAACCTTGTCAAAGTCACTATTAAAGAAAATAAAAAAAGGGCAGGGAAGAGAGGAAGTTCCTAGATCTAAAACTATGAATGAACAGTGGTCATGGAGGCTGCTATAGTAGAGAAACTTCCTAAAATGAGTTTTGATTGGCCAAGAGGAACCTACAGTTACACAAAAATAGTGCAACCTTTTAAGGACTATATATTTTCATATTGCACACACACATCATGAACATGCAATCAAACTAAATTGTAGAAATGAAGTAAGGAAGCTCAGACTAGCTTTACAAAGTGATTTATCATCAAAAAACCATAAAAAGCATGAGCTGGAAATTCATCAAATAATGTAACAACAAACACCATTATCACTCCCACTCAAGAAAATAACAACTAAAACTAATAGGGAAGTAAAACCATGCACACATAATGAGAAAACTCAAAAGAAACACCTATAAATCAATCCATCAAAATTGTGTTAGTTTTGTTGATGGGTGCTAGGAGGAGAAGGGCATGGATTGAATGGAACAATTTCTTTGTTCAACCATGTCTTAATTTAGCCCTCCTAGTGCTAGTTCCATTGATGGGATTTTATGCACCTCTCAACACAAGTAATGCATAGGTGCACCACCTTTCATGAAAGACAATCTTTGACAATCAAATTGCAGAACACTATCCAAGGTCTCTAATGTTAGGGCTTGACAATAGTTGGAATATATCAGTTGTTTGTTGTGATTTGTTGGTAATTGCAAGGTAGACTTACATATGAGTTACAAAGCGTGGGAAGTTGGGTTTGCAAATAGAGTTCTTAGGATGTGGAAATTTTTTTTCAGTTGCTACAAGTTCAAACAATAGTCTAGAACTCCTATTTCAACTTCAGATTTGGCTTTACAATGTGCAATGAACCTTGTTCAAAGTCACTATTAAAGAAAAGAAAGAAAAGGAAAGGAAGAGAGGAAGTTCCTAGACCTGAAAGTATGAATGAACAATGGTCATGGAGGCTACTATAGTAGACAAACTTCCTAAACTAATATTTTCTTGGCCAAGAGGAATCTATAGTTACACAAAACCAATGCAATCTTCTAAGGACTACAGATTTTTAGATTGCACAAACACATGAACATGCAATCAAACTAAATTGCAGCAATGAAGTAAGGAAGCTAAGACTAGCATTACAAAGTGATTTATCATCAACAAACCACAAAAGGCATGAGTTAAATTCATCAAATACTGTAACAATAAACACCATTATCACTCCCACTCAAGAAACTAACAACTAAAACTAATAGGGAAGTAAAACCATGCACACATAATGAGCAAACTCAAAAGAAACACCCATAAATCAATCCATTAGAATTGCATTAGTTCTATTGATGGGTGCTTTCGAGGAGGAGAAGGGCATGGAATGAATGGAGCAATGTCTTTGTTCAACCATGTCATGATTCATCCCTCCTTCTAGCACAGTTTGTTGATGGGTTTTATGCACTTCTCAACATAGGTATGCAGAGGTGCATCACCTCTCTTGAAAGAGAATCTTCCACGATCAAATTGCAGAACACTATCCCAAGGTCTCTAATGTTAGGTCTTGATAATGCTTGGAATATCTCATTTGTTTCATGTGATTTTTTGGTAATCACAGGGTAGACTTACATATGAGTTACAAAGCATGGGAAGTTAGGTTTGCAAATGGAGTTCTTAGGATGTTGAAATTGTTGTTTAGTTGTTGCAGGTTCAAACAACAATCTAGAACTCCTATTTCAGCTTCAAATTTGGCTTTACAATGTGTAATGAACCTTCTTCAAAGTCACTATTAAAAAAAAGAAAAAAAAGGGCAGGGAAGAGAGGAAGTTCCTAGACCTAAAAGTATGAATGAACAATGGTCATGGAGGCTGCTACAGTAGACAAACTTCCTAAACTGAGATTTGCTTGGCCAAGAGGAACCTACAGTTACACAAAACCAATGCAATCTTCTAAGGACTACAGATTTTTAGATTGCACACACACATCATGAACATGGAATTGAACTAAATTGCAGCAATGAAGTAAGAAAGCTCATACTAGCTTTACAAAGTGATTTATCACCAAAAAAACACAAAAGGAATGAGCTATAAATTCATCAAATACTGTAACAACAAACACCATTATCACTCCCACTCAAGAAACTAACAACTAAAACTAATAGGGAAGTAAAACCATGCACACATAATAAGCAAACTCAAAAGAAACACCCATAAATCATGCAATGTTGTTTTTTATTACTGCAAAATGCTTAAATTACATCAGCTCTCCAACCATTTACAAATGAGGGGGAGACCCCTATTTATAGTTTTCCAAAGTTGAAATGAATTGCCAGGATTTAATCACATTGTCTGTCCAAGATTCATTTTAGATTAGGGTTTCACCTACCCCGTATTATAAAGGAATTTAAAATACAAATTTTGTCTCATTCCTAATTTTTCTTGTAGTGCCCAGGTGCTATAGCATTTTGTCTTCTAACTGATTTCCTTTTGACTGTAGTTGAAATTGTTTAAAGGTTGTCTTTCACTTGATGGATTTGCAACATTCTCATTCGATCAAATGCATCCTACTAGCAGATTTTCACCATTGTGGAGAAGATTAGTTGTGCTCCATCTTACAAGACAACTCCTAACAAACTACGATCATGTGGAGGAAGACAAAACAACCCCCTCTTTTCTCCATAATTTATGTTGGTAGCCATCTATGTTCTTGGAACTATCTAAAATCCTCACAAACCTAGTTTGGTTCCCACATTTGGCAAGTCGATCATGAGTTCATATTCAAGAGCTATGCAACATCTCTAACATCTTCCCATAGAAAGAGAAACATGTGAACATTTTGTGTGGGTAAACGATGGAAGAGTGTGGGGTGTCATTAAGAGATTAATTCACTACTAGGGTAACGGCGATGGAACCATAATGGGAATGATAGGACCAAATGCAGACCCCACCAAGTGGGTCGAAGTCAGGGTTAGCCACCTTATAATTATGAAATGGGAAACAAGTCTCACATAAGGTGACCCACAACCACAAGTCTATGAAGCATGAAGGACATAGCGGGGTCCACATGTCGGGCAGACACTGAGACTTGGCTATAGATAAATAGCAGAGCACAATGGCACACAGCAAGGGGATACCCACAAATGCAGGTCTGTGAGGGTTAATAGACACTGTGTGAAAAGAAAATGGAAGCTTACATGAACTAGCCTGCAGGGACAAATGACTTGATGAAACTTAGGTTGGTGATTTTGGCCAATATGAAATTGATCATTTTAGAGTTAGGGAAAACTTATCTAGGAAATGGGGCATGCAATGCGAGATGAGAGCAAAGCAACCCATCTTAGGAGCATGAGAGGGGGTCCCTACCTTCAGTGGGGAATGTGTACAAAACATGCACAAAAAATGGTGATTTGCTAGGGAAATGCTCCAAAGAATTTCAATGACAAACTGGAATCATGAACCCAGAATCTCTGGTTCCAATCTTCATGCTAGGGAAAACAAACCAGGCTACCTAATTAAAGGATTAAAACCACTGGTCAACCCAACCTTCAGTATGCTAAAAATGCAAGTGTGCAATTGCATTAATTCCAATCCTTCAATTGCTATAGGAACCTAGGCTCCATCCAATTAAGCTTTGTAATTTATTCTAACTCCAAAAGCATCTAGGAAATTGCTTCACTACCAGTCAGTCATCCATAGCCCCAACGAGGTTGTCATTGTGATTCTCCTAAACATTTCTCTACTGTCTGCCAAACGTCCATCGCCCTGATAGAGTTGCTTGGATCCCCTTGAAAACTTTCTTTTGATTTTCAGTGTATTAATTTTTTTTTGTTTCTTTTGATTTTTATTTTCACTTCTTTTATTTCAACCTACAAGTAGTGAAGCTCACACTTAGGGTTGACAATCACAATGGTGTTGAAGTAGAATTTTAGATTTTTCACTTAACTCAACTTCGTAAGAGGAACCTACAATGACCTTCAGATTCTTTAAATGTGTAAAGGATGTAATATTTTAGTATACATTAAGAATGAGAACAACCAACATCTTATCCTCTTTGAATCAAACACCCAGATCACTTGATATTAACAGAAGAACTTCACCATCCACTCTGAAAACTTGATTAGAGTTCAAAAAATAAATACATAGAACAACCCCAGGCAATAAGTATGGTTGTGTGCATAGATGTGCCCAGCTAAAAGCAGAGGAACCCCAAGCAAAGTAGCAGCAAAGTGGGAACAAAATGAGAATCAAATGAAAAAAAACACCTAAACTAACCAAAGAAGGAAAGTGAAAGCAAACCACAAGGAAACTACTCTAAAGCAAGCCAACCTACAACAAACCAAATAACCTAACAAAAGAAGGAAAGCAATATATATACATGAAACCTACACTACTGAAGATGAATTATGTATAAATAAATTTACAAAAAAGTATGTTCAGGAAAGGAAAATCGGCATTCACGATCATTGGATTTCACAAGGCATGCACAAGAAGAAGGGAAATCATTACAGTTCTCAATCATGCACATTCATCCTTATATTTAGAAAAAAGAAGTTCAACATAGCAACATTCAAATTCAATCCTGTAATCATAAAAAATCAGCAATTGAGGTGATTTGTTAAACCAATGAATAATCCATAAACATGTTTGTATCCCTTCATTCCCATAGTCAAAATTATAAATGCAGCTATAAGTATGCACATGAGTAAGGAAAGATAGAAATTGGGTATCGTCATATGAAAGTGGCAGCGTTTGACAGTTGAGAGCGAGCACTACATCATTGGTTGTTGCACCGGCAGCATTGGGTGGGTGAAGTAGAGGGTGCAACATCTTTGATCCCAAGCTTGTGAAGGGAAAGGAGGATGAGGCAGCAAATGCCCCTTCCAAGTCTAGTGTGGGACCCACAACCTCCAATAGTTTTTCCTCAAGGAGAAACACTTCATCATCCTGATTTACTATATCCTAGACCTCTTCTTGATTGCTATCTTCAAGGGCCAACAATTTGTCCCATCTCCTTTCCCTGGCGTTGACCTTAATTTTATGATGTCTAATGTCAAAAGATGATGACATGGATGAATTTTTCCTAATGTAGCTCCTCAAACATGTAAGAGGATCAACAAAGACTAGGACAAAAGGACTCCTAACTGCATCATGTAGTTGTTCTGGTATGCCACACTTGTTGGCAATCATCAAAACACCCCCGCCTTTGTCTTCTTCTCTTTGCACTCCATGTATTTCATCATGATGTTCATGTTGGAACATGGATTCTAATGTTGTGATTGATGGCAACTGAAATCATTACTTTGGTCCGTAGATCATGACTTCTTCATACAAGAAAAAGAAGTTGGGAACAAAGTATTACTAGTAGAAAGCATGCAGAACATGGTATCCAGTTACTAGGTCAATCTGTTTGCTTCATCAGATCATCTTTTTGAGTTGTGGATCCTCAGGATAGTTTTTTAACCATGTATGTTATCTTATTATTGAATTTTCTGGTGTTGCATTAATTGGTGTATGAGTTAGGAGATCTGACAAGATTTTTCTT
>VDFB02224496.1:0-11465 GCA_007258455.2 Sequoia sempervirens
GCAGTCGGGATTTTTTGGACATTTAGCAATTTAGCAATTTTGCTCTTAGGCTTAAATTTCCCTATTTTGCTGAGTTGCCTAAAAAACCCGAATTTGGTCAAAAAGACACTAAAAATGACTCAGAATTTCACGAAAACGGACGAGTGAGTGAAAAATGTTAGCCAAAAGGACTATAGACCTAAAATTGAAATTTTCTAACCTTTGCACCTCGTAAAACGTGCCTTAGAAGAGAAAATCTTCAAATTTTATCAAAATTTTAATAGGTTATCCCAATTTTTAGCAAGTCAAAAATTAGGAGGACAACAAAGACTGAGTAGGAACTTTAAGACTTAGAAAATTTCTTCATGCCTCTTGGAGTTGGGCGCATTTCAAGGGTCAAGGAGGAATTTCAACACTTAAAATATTTTCTAGAGCCATCTCCAATATGAGCGCATTTGAAGTGTGGAGCAGGAATTTCACAAGACTTGAAAACGTTTCCATCCTTCAGCCAGCTTCACCTTGGGCGCATTTCAAGGGGTGAGCAAGAACTTTCTCAGACTTAGATATTTTTTTAGCTTGCTTGCCCTTGTTTACTATATTTAGTAAGTACCCTGGTTTTCATACCTATGTAGCTTGGATTGATTTGAAATTTACACCATAGGATCTTGATGATCTAGTTGATCTGTTCAAATTGCCATCTTGTGTCAACTTGCTATTTATAGCCTGCTTTTGAAGGTGATTTACTAATAGTAACTGCTTGATTTCAGGACTTTTGCAACTCTGTTTAACTTGAAATCTGACTGACGTGAACCTCATGGGTTGACTAGTTTGTTCACACTGGTGTCTCGCGCTAACCTACTATTTATAGCCTGTTTCCAGAGTGCCTTACTATAAATAGTAAGTGCTCATATTTCCTTCAAATTTTACTAGTGGAATCCTTGAGAGATGTTGATTGCAATGGGATACTTCAATTTTCAAAGATTTTGGCGTTTTACCCCTCATTTTGGGTCCCAAAGCTAGAAACCCTAATTTGACTTGCATGTTGCTCAAAAGATCTCTGTTTGACCCCGTTTTTGTTGCATTTCGCTCTGTTCGTGGCGTTGAAGTGTTGGGCAGCTGTCGGAGTGATCCTGCTAAAAATAGTAAGTTCCTGAAAAAGTGACCAATCAGCTACCGGAAGCATTTGCATGTCACACAGTCCGAGAGATCTCACAAAACCCAGAAAAACCCAGCAAACTGGATTGCATGCGAGCACTGGCTAAAAATAGTAAATTCCTGAAAAATGATCATCCTGCCTCGCATGTTACCTTGTTGCGTAGCTCTTGAAAAACCCATGATGAATATGCTGACATGCACTGAAAAGTCCTGCATGCAAACCCTAAAAATAGCCTCTGAAGACAGCCCTGCAAAATGGTCTTGATCCTGGTTTGCATGTTATATCACTGCGAAGCTCTTGAAAAAACCACAAAGAATATCCAGACATGTGTTGAAGACTCCAACATGCAAACCCTAAAAATAGCTTCCGAAGTCAAGACTGCTGAAAGTTATCATCTCATCTTGCATGTTATATCACCGCGTAGGTCTCGGAAAACCCAGAAATATTCTCCAAACACGCATCGAAAAACTTTGTATGCAAACCCTGGAATTAGCCTCCGAAGTTAGCATTGCTAAAAATAGCAAGTTGTCCGTTTCAGCTCAAAATTTGTAGGCAAATAGCTTGGGGTGTTCAGAATGCATTGTACCGGTCAGAATTTTAACTGTGTTGAGAAAATGCCCTAAATTAGGTACTTACTAAAAATAGTAAGTTGTCAGAATTCAATGAAATTTTGCTGGGAATTTGTTGGAAGCTTACTGAATGTAGTGTCAAGCTCAAATTTCAATTCACTCACTTAATTTGACTTCAAACTGATCGGAAGAGTGCAAACCCTAATTCTAAAGACTTGGCCAAAAACTCAATTCAGACAGGCACATCCCCGGAAAGACAAATGGAGCAAAAGAGAGACAACGACAAAACGACCCAAAAGAAAAGCCAAAAGACCCAAACAAAGCAAAAATTAGGGGGTCCCCATTTGCAATGGGATGATGTGTGAAAAGGTCAAAACACAGGAAAATTTAAGCATTGAAAAGGGCATTTGGTGACCGACAAACCTAAACCTAGGGGGCCAGTGAAAATAATAATTCAAATGGCATAAGTGGTGACTTAGACAACCAGAGATTAGGAGCATCAGGTCAATGCAAAAATAGACTGCCCAAGGGTGTTTAGACTCGTAGGTCAATTCAGAAGGGTTTTGGCAACACAAACCCTAAAACAATGATGAGGAACATAAACCTAAGCCAAAAATGAGGGTCAAAGCCGAGTATTACAATTGTAAACATGCAACCAAAGAAATTTTTTGAAGGGGTTCTATTAGGTACAATCCAATCGTGAGGAGCTTGCTGGAGAACAGGACCTTGAGTAAGTTGGCATTCTTCTTCTTTCTTCCCCATCATTTCGTTGTCAGATTAGTTTACATTTATTAGTTATAGTATTCTTCTTGTTGTATTTTTCATTTCCAACTCTCTCAAGTTCTCTCTTCATTCTATCAACTCTCTAGGTCATTTTATCACTTCTTTCTTCTCCTTCACTCTCTCTTGCTCCTGTCAGCTTCATAATTCACTTCTATGCCACTCTTGCAGCTCCAACGCCATTTCCATTGCAGGTTGTCATAGGTCTACTCCATTGGCATGGTGATCTTGTTCTTTTCCTTCCCATCTCAGCTTCATGAGCTCATAGAAAGGAAGGTGATATTTGCTTGTTTGCATTAACTTACTTGCAGAGTAGCATTTGGATTGTCTTTGCTCTCTACTATCTTGTGTCTATTCTCTATATTTCTTTATCGTTTTTCTACATCTTGTGGTCTATCGGTTGTCTGTGGATGAGGGAATACCAAAGTGGAAGTTTAACTGAGGCAAACCTTAAAGCACAACCACAAGATTTTTTTTGTTACTGTGTGTAGGTGCAATTCAATCGTGAGGAGCTTGCTAGAGAACTAGACCTTCAGTAAGTTGGCATTCTTCTTCTTTCTTCCCCATCATGGCGCTATTAGATTAGTTTATATTTACTAGTTATATTATTCTTCTTGTTGTAATCTCCATTTCCAACTCTCCCAAGCTCTCTCTTCATTCTATGTGATGTGCCACACTCCGGTGATCCACTCTGCTACCACTGTAGTGATATACTCCGACACCACTTGTGAAGAACCGACACTCTAGTGCAATGATTTCACGGTGCTCGTAGGTCTGATTAGGGTGTTGGTGTTTGTCTTTCTTGTGTTACTCGTGTTTGATGATTAATGCCAATGATATACATAAATTTAACAAGCATGTGCATATAATGGGAACACAAGATATACTAAACTAATATGACAACTCAAATAATGACTTGATTTAATTGCCAAGACACTTTCTTCATACATAATAGATTGCATCCAAAATATAACTTTCATTAGGTTTCAACGGATACATCAAATAACATAGATTTTAACTTACAGCCAAAATCACTGTGAATAGTGATTTGCTACAGTACCCGCGCCCATTAAAATGCTCAAACAAAATTACATACGCATTTCTCCTTCCGAAATCTTGTTGGAAAAGCTTCTAATGATGAGGGCGCCCACTTTAGAAGAGAAAACAGCCACTAAGAGAAGGCGTTTTAATTACTTGATGAAGATGAAACCCTCCAAAGGTGCGGCTGGCTGTAGGTGATCAAATCAGCTCTCAAAAACTTCATAAAATGCAAACAACACCTTCAGGATGGCGTATGGAGTCTCTACAATCAAATACCCTTCCAATAGATGACTTCAACAACTTATAACCAGCAGATTCGAGCTCCAAATGCAAAAACAAGAAAATAACCAGCAACTTTAGGGTGGTCTTTCACACCTTCAAGATGCCCTAAATTCTAACTACAAGCCAAAACCAGGCTTACCCACTGCTGAAATTGAGAAACCCTAGTTTCTCTCTTCCACAATCTCCAACTCCCAAGTTTCATTCAACAAAATATCATCATGCATGAGAAGTTCAAACTTTCTCTTCTCCTTTTATAATTTTCACTTGAAATCACTATTCATTAAAAAAACACTATTCACTTAAGTTATTTCTTTTTTCACTTTATCAGTGAATAGTAACAGCAAAATATAAAGTGACCCCTTTAACAAATAGACACATGGTCCCCAAGCCTGAGTAAGTGAAATAAGTGGTGATGAACAATATTTTAAGCTCCAATTACACGCCAAACGCGCAAATTCACCACGTCACCGACTCCGGATACCAATATTGCCTTTAACCGACCAAGTGCCCGTTCAAGTGATCCTCTATCCAGACCCATTAGCCTACGAGGATCGACATAATAGGCTAATCCAATGACTCTGATGCTCGCGAAAGAATGGGGACATTACAGTCCGCCCTCCCTGAAATTGCTTGTCCCCAAGCAATCATTACTGCAAAGAAACCTCACTCCTCGGAAGGCTCGAAAGAAGAACTGCGGAATGTCCCATACGTCGTTAACTAACTCCTGAAGCGCCAGCATAAACATTACTGCGCAAAATATCCCTGGATCCCGAACCCAGAATGGAAGTCTGCCAAGTCTGATAACCTCTGACTTCCGCTGCGCAAATCCGATCACAGCTTCACCATGCTGAAAATGGTGAAGCAACCTGTCGAAACCCAACCAGACTGTAGTGCCAGAACTGACACCACCCGGATTCCAAAACAACTTGAAGTCACCTCCATCTGTCATGAAGAGATAAAAATATCCAGAAACATCCGCAACACAATATCCCTCTACAGTCTCTCCAAAACACCCCTGGAAGTGATAACCAATCAAACCATCATGTCCACTGACACCGTAATCTCCTTGTAACCATGTATCCGAGTGAAATCCCTGTGACATTAAAATAACAAACGCTGTTGGATACCTATAAGCATGATGGATAAAGGACCGTTGTCCCTGCCAGTAATCCCCTGCAGGCAACTGAATCGTGTACTGGCAGCCTTTAGTCCCATCTTCTGAAGATGGAAACTCTGGACACAGTATAGCATTACTCCCCTTGACTGCACCAAGAGAATCACTCTGCACCCAAGAACTGTGCATCGAATAGGAATCATGTACAGGTGGACGAAAAGCAAAACTATAAGCACTCCTCACCATGTACATACTATTACACTCCTCCGTGAGCCCTGTTTGGAATCCCGATGCACTAGGACGTTCCAAAATTCTGCGACTGTTCCCCAACCTGGAACTAGTATCAGGAGTATGATCGGCTTCTAACTCGAAGAGTGGATTTTCACAGATCAAACCCCCACCAAACTCAAATAAGGGCTTATTCACAAACTGCGTAATCATTCCATGCTGGTCTGAACCGTCCAACTCCGAGTCCCTGGAATTGTGCTCTTGAATAGGCTCATCAAGCTGCCAACCAAAATCAATTGTGTGGGATGGAAAGACTGATTTGCTCCTAGGAAAGGGAAACAAATCGTCACAAGAACCGATCTCCCAACTAGATGCTGCTCTGCGTATCTCCTGTGAAGTAGACATAGTAGTGTCGCGGGTCGACACATAACTCCCTGGTGAGTCAACTACCATGTCACAAGAGCTATCAATAATCTGTTCCGCATCACCTGTCATGGGACTAAACTCGGGAGGGCCAGGTGCAACACATGGCTCTCCGCAACTCTCCACCAAGGCTCTCATCCCATCTGTAACAATAGCACCTGAAACCGTGAAGGGTGTAGTAACCACATCATCAACCTGCTCACATCCACAATTCGTGGACATATGTCCTTCACCAACAACTGCCATAGGAATCTGAACCATATCGGAAGAGGGAGATGACTGCGCCAATCCCGATACCATGGTGAGCTCCTTGACCTGTGACTGTGACACTTGAGGGGCCAATTGGGTGCTCTTCAAATAATCCATGGTCATCTCAAGCTCATAAGTGAGCTCATCAAACTCCTCTCCCTTCCCCTTCAACGCTTTGTGACAGATGCAACCCCACTCGAGAAGGAAACCTCTATCCGCAAGAAGCTGTAGGTAATGTTGTTTCATAATTCCAACTGCCTCTCGAAGTGCGTGCAACTTAGCAGAGGAGAGACTAATATCATTGTGCCCATCTGTCATAGGAGTGCCCTCACTCAAAGTAGCCAACATCTGATGAGCAACATCAAATTGTTCTATGGCTATGGCAATCATACTGCCATCAGCCTTATGTTGTCCTATCACATGATGAGGACCCTGGAACTCATCACTCCCATACATATTCTCTAATTTTGAAGCTGCTCTATGATAGCAGAGGCACGATTCGCCGTCACTCCCTAGCCCGATAAAGCAGCTTCGTTATTATTGCCCTCAACTTCACCTGAAATTTCAACCGGGGAACCGCGCTGTAGACCTTGTGGGATGGCTCAGCAGATATTGTTGAGGTTGGCCGTTTTATTCTTCGCACACTTCTTCCAAAGCAACTGCATATCCACCTGACTCGCGATCCTGGGATTGATTGCCCTCAAATAATTTTTCTGATTGGTTTCCTACGGTCTGATATGATAAATCAGACTCACTCTGGCATGAATCGTCATCATGAATTCCATAATCAGTACCCAAATCTCGAGTACCAACATGTGACAGCTCTTTAGAAACATCACTTCCTGGTGTAATCATTTTCCTTTCATGCTGATGCCCAGTTTCATCACTGCAGAAATGGTGAAGTAATGCACCGAGACCCATCCAAACGGCAGTGCTAACTCTGTCTCCACCTGGATCCCAATATAAACTGGACTCATGTCCATCCATCATGAGGAGGTAAGGATAACTGGCAGCATCTGCTACGTAACATCTCTCTATAACCTCCGCTAAACTCTCATGGATGTGATATCCACCTGTGCCATCAAGCCTATTGACATTATAATCCCTCTATAACTTTGTGTCCACCAGTAGTCTCTGAAACAAGGAAGCAACAAACCTTGTTGGATACACATCAGCCTGATGGAAGACTAAATACTGATCCTGCAAGCACTCACCCGCCAACAACCGAGTCGGGTATCTGCAACCACTGGTTCCATCTACTGAAGATGGTAACTCTCCATCCAAGAAGGGATGGTATACGTCCTGCACCAATCCACACTGACACGTCAACAAATCCTCTGTATGTGGACTAGAAGAGAAGTGTTGAACACTCCTCACAATGCTCGCCTCAGTAAATTCCACTGTGGACCCTGTCTGAAGTCCCGATCCACAATCAGTGCTCATCTCAAGACTCGGTTCAAGAGGGTGAACATCATCTATCTCGAAGAGTGGGTTATCATATGTCCAAGAAGCATCTATCTCGAACAATGGATTGTCGATCATCTCACACTCCATCTCCTGATCCGCCTCCTGCTCTTCATCCCAATCTGCACTATAGTACGAGGCTGAGTCCACCTCATTCACATCATGATCAGCAGCATCATGTATGCTATCATCAACGCACACATCATCATCTAAAGCACTGTTGCTATATGTCTCATAGGATGTCTCAATAGACGATATAGAATTCACTCGTGTCAATGCTTGACCAACCTTATCATCCTTCTCCGCCAAAGGATCCTGTAGATCCTCTAACCCCAAAAGCCTCTGTTATGATTTTTCTTCATGTGTATGTCTATCAAATTCATCATATAAATTTCTGCATATTTCAAGGGAATTTGAAGATACCAAATCATTTTGATGAAGAGTTATATCATCCTTATGTGTAGATTCTTTATCCATTTCATGTGTAAACAATTCATGAGCTATAATGTGATATTCCTTCCTTGCAAACTCTGTCTTATGGCAAAGACTCGGGTGCAAATCCATGTAACTCATGAAAGGAAGTTTCTTCTTAATTTTTTGAGGAAGAGTGCTATACTCCTTAAACATGCTAATCACTTCTTCTTCTTTGTTTTGCAACGGACTCAAGTACCTGTCCTCTCCAGCTGCCTTAGAAATTCCAATTCTATCATCCACAAGAAGATCTTCTAAGGTCTGATTTCTGCTCACCGAGGGATCCGCTGAATGCTGGTCCATTTTCTTTGGTTCTGAATCCTCATAGGGAACCCACATTATTCTATGCGCCTTGCCCTTAGGTCTCAAGGGACAATCATGGTTTAAATCGTACGGCTCTTTGCAATAAGAACACAACTTCTTCATCCCATTCTGACTTTCATCCAACCTTTTCAATCTTGGTTTAAGCTTCTCTATGTTCCTGTCCCATTGCTTCTGGGAAGTGGCATGTTCACTGAAACCTCCGAACTGCAGTTGAAACCTACCCAACAGGTTGGCAGGAAACCGCTCTAATACCACTGTGATGAACCGTCGCTCTGTTGCGATGATTTTCACGATGCTTGTAGGTCTGATTAGGGTGTTGGTGTTTGTCTTTCTTGTGTTACTCGTGTTTGATGATTAATGCCAATGATATACATAAATTTAACAAGCATGTGCATATAATGGGAACACAAGATATACTAAACTACTATGACAACTCAAATAATGACTTGATTTAATTGCCAAGACACTTTCGTCATACATAATAGATTGCATCCAAAATATAACTTTCATTAGATTTCAACGTATACATCAAATAACATAGATTTTAACTTACAGCCAAAATCACTGTGAATAGTGATTTGCTACAGTACCCGCGCCCATTAAAATGCTCAAACAAAATTACATACGCATTTCTCCTTCCGAAATCTTGTTGGAAAAGCTTCTAATGATGAGGGCGCCCACTTTAGAAGAGAAAACAGCCACTAAGAGAAGGCGTTTTAATTACTTGATGAAGATGAAACCCTCCAAAGGTGCGGCTGGCTGTAGGTGATCAAATCAGCTCTCAAAAACTTCATAAAATGCAAACAACACCTTCAGGATGGCATATGGAGTCTCTACAATCAAATACCCTTCCAATAGATGACTTCAACAACTTATAACCAGCAGATTCGAGCTCCAAATGCAGCAACAAGAAAATAACCAGCAACTTTAGGGTGGTCTTTCACACCTTCAAGATGCCAAAATTCTAACTACAAGCCCAAACCAGGCTTACCCACTGCTGAAATTGAGAAACCCTAGTTTCTCTCTTCCACAATCTCCAACTCCCAAGTTTCATTCAACAAAATATCATCATGCATAAAGAAGTTCGAACTTTCTCTTCTCCCTTTATAATTTTACATTGAAACACTATTCATTAAAAAAAAACACTATTCACTTAAGTTATTTCTTTTTTCACTTTATCAGTGAATAGTAATTGCAAAATATAAAGTGACCCCTTTAACAAATAGACACATGGTCCCCAAGCCTGAGTAAGTGAAATAAGTGGTGATGAACAATATTTTAAGCTCCAATTACACGCCAAATGCGCAAATTCACCACGTCACCGACTTCGGATACCAATACTGCCTTTAACTGACCGAGTGCCCATTCAAGTGATCCTCTATCCAGACCCATTAGCCTACGAGGATCGACATAATAGGCTAATCCAATGACTCTGATGCTCGCGAAAGAATGGGGACATTACAGTCCGCCCTCCCTGAAATTGCTTGTCCCCAAGCAATCATTACTGCAAAGAAACCTCACTCCTCGGAAGCCTCGAAAGAAGAACTGCGGAATGTCCCATGCGTCATTAACTAACTCCTGAAGCACCAGCATAAACGCAACTGCGCAAAATATCCCTGGATCCCGAACCCAGAATGGAAGTCTGCCATGTCTGATAACCTCTGACTTCCGCTGCGCAAATCTAATCACAACTTCACCATGCTGAAAATGGTGAAGCAACCTATCGGAACCCAACCAGATTGTAGTGCCAGAACTGACACCACCCGGATCCCAAAACAACTTGAAGTCACCTCCATCTATCATGAAGAGACAAAAATATCCAGAAACATCCACAACACAATATCCCTCTACAGTCTCTCCAAAACACCCCTGGAAGTGATAACCAATTGAACCATCATGTCCGCTGACACCGTAATCACCTTGTAACCATGTATTCGAGTGAAATCCCTGTGACATTAAAGTAACAAACGCTGTTGGATACCTATCAGCATGATGGATAAAGGACCGTTGTCCCTGCCAGTAATCCCCTGTAGGCAACTGAATCGTGTACTGGCAGCCTTTAGTCCCATCTTCTGAAGATGGAAACTTTGGACACAGTATAGCGTTACTCCCCTTGACTGCACCAAGAGAATCACTCTGCGCCCAAGAACTGTGCATCGAATAGGAATCATGTACAGGTGGACGAAAAGCAAAACTATAAGCACTCCTCACCATGTACATACTATTAGATTCCTCCGTGAGCCTTGTTTGGAATCCCGATGCACTAGGACGTTCCAAAATTCTGCGACTGTTCCCCAACTTGGAACTAGTATCAGGAGTATGATCGGCTTCCAACTCGAAGAGTGGATTTTCACAGATCAAACCCCCACCAAACTCAAATAAGGGCTTATTCACAAACTGCGCAATCATTCCATGCTGGTCTGAACCGTCCAACTCCGAGTCCCTGGAATTGTGCTCCTGAATAGGCTCATCAAGCTACCAACCAAAATCAACTGTGTGGGATGGAAAGACTGATTTGCTCCTAGGAAAGGGAAAGAAATCGTCACAAGAACCGATCTCCCAACTAGATGCTGCTCTGCGTATCTCCTATGAAGTAGACATAGTAGTGTCGCGGGTCGACACATAACTCCCTGGTGAGTCAACTACCATGTCATCAGAGCTATCAATAATCTGTTCCGTATCACCTGTCATGGGACTAAACTCGGGAGGGCCAGGTGCAACACATGGCTCTCTGCAACTCTCCACCAAGGCTCTCATCCCATCTGTAACAATAGCACCTGAAACCGTGAAGGGTGTAGTAACCACATCATCAACCTGCTCACATCCACAATTCGTGGACATATGTCCTTCACCAACAGCTGCCATAGGAATCTGAACCATATCAGAAGAGGGAGATGACTGCGCCAATCCCGATACCACGGTGAGCTTCTTGACCCGTGACTATGACACTTGAGGGGCCAATTGGGGGCTCTTCAAATAATCCATGATCATCTCAAGCTCATAAGTGAGCTCATCAAACTCCTCCTTCCCCTTCCCTGCTTTGTGACAAATGCAACCCCACTCGAGAAGGAAATCTCTGTCCGCAAGAAGCTGTAAGTAATGTCGTTTCATAATCCCAATTGCCTCTCGAAGTGCGTGCAATTCTGTAAAGGAGAGACTACTTTCATAGTACCCATCTATCATAGGAGTGCCCCCACCTAAAGTAGCCAACATCTGACGAGCAACATCAAAATGTTCTATGGCTGTGGCAATCATACTGTCGTTGACGTTAAGTTGTCCTATTACATGATGAGGACCCTGGAACTCATCACTCCCATACATATTCTCTAATTTTGAAGCTGCACTATGATATGAAGCTGATTCATCGTCACTCCCTAACTGATAA
>VDFB02224497.1:0-12519 GCA_007258455.2 Sequoia sempervirens
CACAATGTATATTGTGAGAAATCTGAGATTCAAAGGATGCAAAAGACGTTTTTTGATGTCTTCTTCTATGAAAATCGCCCAAGATTTCTTGAGATAACTGATAATTGTGAACTTGAATCTGCAAAAAGATATGTTAGATGAAATCGCCCCTGTGAATTGATGAAGATTCTGCCTCTGAACTGGAAGAATTCGCTTTGGAATTGAAAACCACGAATTGCTCCTCTTGAAGTTTGCGCCTTTTAATGAAAGAAATTCGATTTTCTCTGAAGAAAATACGAATTTGTTATGAATTTGAGGTTTCGCCTTTTGATATGATATGAAATTCGCCTTTGAATCTTTGAAAGATTTGCGAATTTAATTTAAACTTTGGGACGCCTTAAAGGAATTAAGGATTTGCGAATTGTCTTGAAGTTTGAAATATGCGCCTCTTCCTCCTTCTAAAGAAATACGAACTTGCTTTGAATTTGCTTTGAATTTATAAAATTCGATTTCTTTTGAAGGAAATGAATTTGCCTTAGGAAAATACGATTTCACTCAAGATTAATTTGCTCTTGAGAAAAATCGAACTCTCTTTGAAAGCGTTGTGAAGAATAATGAAGATGGCGCCAGTATAAATAATGAAGAATTCGCACCACTTAACAACTGCAAGATTTCATAAACCCTAACCAGAATAGCAAGCCTCTGATTGGTTGCCTTTCAGTTCGACTGCCACTGTCTGAAGTTCAAATTTGAAAATAATAATAAAATAATTATTATCATGTAATGGCGCCAAAAATAGAAACACCATCTAAAAATAGACATTTTCCGAACTTCAGTTGACAAATTGGTTGAAGCTCTGAGATTCATCGTCATGCTTCCACGACTTCGAAAAGTCATCACATGAGCAAATAGGCGTCCATTTGCTCAAGATACTTCGTTTTTAATTAAATCCCTACTTTATAGCTGACAGCACTGTCGCGACTGGCCAACTTCGACACTGATTTCCGGATGACCGGGTGATGCTGAGACTGATCTGAGATAATCAACGGAAAGCCTACTGAACAAGGAAGAAATGCCTACTGGGAGACACAACTGCAAAATCCATCGTTTGATCCCTTGAAAAATTAGGCGCACTTGATTAAATTGCTTTACGAGTTCCAGACTTAGCCATTTTCCTAAACTGCCATCTGATGCTTCAAACGGCTGCTGACGGTGAATGGTGAACCCTGCTGATACGAGACGAAGCTCACGGCATGACTGGAGATATTCTGCATCCAATGACTGCTCACACGACAGCTAAAAGCTGTGTTAAGGGCCTCAAAAAGAAAAGCGCCCCTGGCTCAAGGTTGCACTTTAGACATTTCAACGAAAATCAAACGTCGTCAAAACACCCTACTTTGACAGCTGATATCTGGAGCTGAGGTGACCCGATTCAGGCATTATCTGTTTTAACGGACAGCCAGGAGAGCTCTTAAGAGAAGTCACTGGAGGTATCGAGGCAAGAAAACCGCTTCTAAGACCTCAAATTCTCCAGTGCGTATTTTTAATACGTTTACCGCTCCCAGACTTAGCCATTTTCTGGACGTTTTCGTCATCTTTACCTGTAATATGACAATCAGGGGATCTCGGGCACGCACGAAATACCGCCAAATGTCAAGGTCACTATGCTCGCTTGAAAGATAGTCTGATTACGCCAATAGTCGCGGAAGACTTTGAACGCCAACTGCCTATCCGACGTACCGGTTGCCAGCGCCTAAAGACATGAAAAATACACCTAAAACCATTTGTTGGTTCCTCATCGAAAATTATGTGCTTAGTAGAATCTCGGGCCACGACCACCGTGAACGCTTGATCGCATTAAGTCAATGATGCTATGGAGCTAGGCTAGTATACCAATTGGCGTCGTGAAGACTCGTCAGAAATATTGGCCATCTAGAGGGTCCTTTTAAACCACTCGAAATGTAATTTCAGACCGGGTATAAACGAAGCTCAAAAACATGAAAACTCCATTTTAAGCTGTTCTTCGGACGTCTGCCGCCTGAACTCTGAGAGTCGGATGACTATGTTTGATATCTCGTCGGATAAGCAGACTAGCTGTGAACAAATTGAATGTCTTCGGCAACGAAACTGACAAGTTTTACCCCTGCCTTGAAATGGGCGCCCTCAGGCTAGAGGCGCGCTTTTGCCTGAAAAGGGCAAAATTCTCATCTCCTAAAATTTAGGGATTTTTACTTCTATCGCTGATAACCGGAGCTGTGAGTCTCGCAATGCTTCGCTGGATAGCTCGAATTGAGCAGCCGCTAATTAAGAGATTGACCGTGATGCTTGAAGCACTTCTGCATACAAGATCTTGACCTCCAAAACCGGGCGCCCCGGGAAGCTATAATTTGCACTGAGGCTTTTCTCTCAAAAATTCCATGATTTGATCATCGAAAATCCCCGCCTCTCGATCATTGAAATGACCGGGTCAGTAATATGAAATGTCACCGCAATACCCTCCATCGCGGAAAATTCATTTTGAGTCTCGCTTCCGTGTTCTCGCTCAATATAACCGACTTGACCGGACAAACTATTGGCAAAAACTCCATGCTTGACATTGCCCAAAAACGGTATTTTACAACATTTTAGCAAAGTTTAGACTTTTAAATGCAAAATGCCTTAATGAAGCAAAAAATTTGGTTTGGGTACAACATTAGGCTCCGACTGGTGACCATGTCGGATACCTACGGCATAGGAGAACCTAAAAATCTCAGTGTTAAGTAGACCAGTGACTTATAATTGGGCATTGGAGTCAGGATTTTCCCTATTTCACCTAAAAACTTTGGAGTTTCCTAAAAACTTAACCTAAAAATCACCTAAAACAAGACTACTTAAATCACCTAAAACACGACAAAACATCACAAAACGGGGAAATACAATACGACATTACGATAAAGCATAAAAATTACTTATAAAATATTTACAATGTCACTCCTCCCCCGGAGGGTTGAAGTGCTTAAGATATTGCCCGCTATAAGGAAGCGGGAAGAGCCTTCCATCTTGATGTGAAAGAATATAAGTATTCTCTCCGGCTGATTCGTGAATCTGGAAGGGCCCTAACCATAAGGAATCAAATTTTCCATGCATTCCTTTTGGCTCATGCCTCTTGTCCCACAAAAGGACTTGATCTCCGAATTTTGAAAGTCTCAACGAAGCTTTATCAAAAAATTTTCTTCACTCTCTTTCTTGATGCCGAAGTGATTTTACCAACAACCTCCTTCTTCTTGAAGTTTCATCAGAGCAAAAATCCCTCTTCTCCTGGTCCGGGGATCATTGGGGCCTTTCACTCCCATCAACATGCTAACCGTAGCGTAATAACCTAATGTAATGGGCGACAGCTTCAGGCTATAAAAGTATAAAAGGCGAGGTGCCAATAGCTCTCTTAGGAGTTATACGATCAGCCCAAAGAGCGTCGTACAACTTAGTATGCCAAGCTCGCTGATTTGACTCAACCAACTTGCGTATGATTGTGACAATGTTCTTATTGGATGATTCGGCTTGTCCATTACCCTGAGGGTAATAATCTGATGAATGAGACAACATTATGCCGTGATCAAAACAAAAACTTAAAATCTCCTCTGACGAGAAGCAAGTAGCATTATCAGTCACAATTTTGCGAGGAACTCCGAAGCGAGAAATAATATTCTCTTTTAGAAAACTGCAAACCACTTCGGATGTAGCTCTTTTGGTAGGAATTGCCTCAACCCACTTTGTAAAATAATCTGTCGCTGTAAGGACATAAACATGCCCCTTGCTGGAACTTGGATTGACGGGACCTACAAAATCAATACCCCACTGCTGAAATGGAGCATCTATGATAACTGGCCTGAGAGGAAAGGATGCCAATTTCACTTTACCAGCAAATTGCTGACATAACTGACATTTGTACACCCAATCATATGCGTCACGAAACATAGTTGGCCAATAGAACTGTGCTCGTAAGATCTTGAATGCAGTAACCCTCGATGAAAAGTGTCCTCCGCACGCTTGATTATGGAAAGCTTCTAACAACCTTCGCTGCTGATCTTTTCCGACACATAATAGGAAAGTTCCGTCAAGGCCACGCTTGTACAGAACGTTATTAACAAGCACGAAATTCTGTGCTTTCAATTTCAATGTTCTTTTCTGCTGTTTGTCCATGTGACGTGGACATTCTCCATATGCTGAATAATACCAAAGAGGTGTGTACCATTCTTCCGCAGAATTAACTAATAAGACCAAAGGTAAGTCTTCTTCAACTTCTTGATCTGAAATAATTCCACTATTGCTTTTGAACTTGCGATCTCCATCTTCCGCCAATAACCTGCAAAGACCTTGCCCGCGAACAAGCTTGGTTGGTTTGATCTCCAGATCATATTCTTGAACCCTCGCGATCCAATTTCCTCTTTTCGTACCCATCTCCTGCTGAGTAAGCACACTTTTTACTGCTGGATCGGTGACATACATCGTAGTATGTGAATTCAGAAGATAAAATCTGAAATTCTTGACAGCTCTGACAACAGCATAAGCGTTCTTCTCGATCTGGGAATAACGCATCTCAGCATCTTTGAAATTAGCACTCATAAAAGCAATAGGAGATTCACCCTCCTCACTGAGTTGTTGTGTCAAAATGGCAGACAATGAATGTTCCGACGCATAACAATAAAGAATGAAATCCTTCTGAAAGTTAGGCCGAACTAACACTGGTGCATTAGCAATAGCTTCTTTTATCTTATTAAAGGCCTGCTTGCCTTCGTCCGTCCACACGAATGTAGACGTCTTCTTCATCATTGCTGAAATCTCCTTTGTCAGCTCTGAGAAATCAGGTACAAATCTTCGGATAAAGTTAACTTTACCGAAAAACGAATGCACCTGCGTTTTGCTTGTAAGGAGAGATAGGTTTCTGATTGAATCCACCCGATTCGGATCTATTCTAGTACCTTCTTTGGAAACGATATGACCAAGTAACTTGCCCTCCGTAACCGCAAAGATTGACTTCTTTGGATTCAAAGATATTTTATGATACCTACATCTCTCGAACACTTTCACGAGGTGTGAAAAGTGATCACTCCGTTTATCTGAAAAAACGGTTAAGTCATCAAGATAGACGACTATGATCTTATTCCTAAGATCCCCAAACGCTAAATCCATGGCTCTCTGAAAAGTAGCACCGGCGTTGATAAGGCCGAAAGGCATCCTCTCATATGCAAACGTTCCCCACGGCGTGGTGAAAGCTGTTTTGATTTGATCCTCCTCAGCCACTGCAATCTGATTGTAACCAGAAAAACCATCAAGAAGTGATAGCATTTCCGATCCGGTAACTGTCTGCAATGTATGCTCCATGATCGGTAAGGGATAATTGTCCTTTAAGGACGATTGATTTAAGTTCCTGAAATCAACGCAAATTCTGATTTCTCCATTCTTTTTGCGTACAGGAACGATGTTTGACACCCAGGTGGAGTGATGAATAGGAAAAATTATTCTAGAATCCCACCATCTTCTGAATTTCCGCATAGATAGTATCTTGAATTCGCGGATTGTAATGTCTTTGTTTCTGCCTGAAAGGCTGCACTTCAGACTTCAGCGGAATTGTGTGAGACAATTCAACGGGTGTAAAGACCTTTAGATCTTCATATGACCAGGCAAAAACATCCTTGTACTGCTTGAACAAGGCGATAAACCTCTCAGTCTCGTCCGGAGTACAACACGTACCCAAATTCACAAGCCGAGGCTTGTCTTCAGTACCTATGTTGACTTGACTGTATTCTGACGAAGTATTCACCCCTGACCTCTTCTGATCTTGGATGTAACGATCATGCCTGTCAAAAATATCCTCTAAGGATACAAAACCTTTAGGAATCTGATTTCCTTTCAATTGTATGATTCCAGATTCTATAACCTCAGATTCTTCAGTAATTGACTCTCTGCAAGGAGTTGAGCTCCCTTCAAAGAACAATTCTTTGTAGTTGTCTCCCATGACGAGAAATTCTTTGATATCTTCATCATCACTGAAGACTTGCCAGTTGTCTGAATTATCAGGAACAGCTGGTCTGTAAATTAACTCAATAGCAAATGAATTCTGACGAAAATCAGAATTAGGCATAAAAAGAGCGGCTGAAACTGCAAGCGCATCAGCTTTGCTATTGTTCATTCTTGAAATGTATTTGATATTAAATGCATCGAACCATTCGATTGCATTCCATACTCTCTGCCTATAGTTTTGGAGACGATTCTTTCTAACTTGAAATTGATCTCTGACCTGCTTTACGATCAGCTCTGCATCTCCTTCAACTTGAAGCAGCTTGATTCCCATATCCTTTGCGTTTTTGAGACCTAACAAAAGCGCCTCATATTCTGCAGTATTATTAGTGCAATCAAATTGCAACCTATATGCAAAAGGATATAAACGACCTTCGGGAGAGATAATCACTACTCCCGCTCCGGAACCTGAAGTCGAACAACTGCCATCAAACTGCATCGTCCACACTTTTGATTCTTCATCTGGTAATTCGGTGGAAAGTGCAAAATTCTGACAATCATCTGTCACTTCAGACACCATAGCGTATGTGCCTGGACCCGTGTCTTGATACAACACTTGAGCATGTGGGTCCTGGGACTTTACCACTGTAAACTTTGATTTGGTTTCCGGCTCTAATTTGAAAGTACCTTTCTTCAATGGAATTGTCGCGAACGACCAATCCATTTGTATTTCTCCTCCAAGATCCTTGCAAAAACTTCTACTAAGTAACATCCCGTAACTGGTAGGAATATCAGCTACAAGAATAGTCATCATAATCTTCTTCTCTGGACAAGACGCTAGCCTCACTTGCGCATCTTTGAGTTGACCAACTAACGGCACCGGTTTAGACTCAAGTGAATAACACTTTTCCTGAGTCGGGGTGCACGAAAGTCCCAACGCATTCATAATTTGTAAGGGCATTATGTTGTCCGAAGCTCCACTGTCAATTATGCAATTGCTCAGCTTGAAACCTCCTATATATAAAGATATATAAAACGGCCTCGGCTTCTCTTCTGCAGGAACTGAGGATTGTAACAATGTCGGCTGAACGACATTCTTCTTCTTAAGAACGTTCAAGATCCTATCCAACTGCTCTGGATGATCTTGTAAATACTCCAGCTGAGATATCTGCACCTTAGTCTTCATCATGGAAGAAACAATGTCAAAGCTCGCTGAAGACGTATCTAAAGCTGCTGGCAAGATATTCTCTTGTGAAGGTTTTTGATTAGAAGTAGAAACTACTTCTTTTGCTTTCGCATTCAAATTCCGCTTTTCCTCTTCCTCCTTCTGTGCTTTGAAATGTTGAGCACGAGTGAACACAGGTGAGGTAATATTCTCATGATTCACTGCAAGAGAAAAACGGGATTCTTCTTCTTCTTCAATAACGGGTTCTCTATCAAAATATCCCGTTGCGGAGTCGCCATCAAACTCGTCTGGCTGTGAAGAGACGACGTTTGAACTGGAAGGTATGAAGTCTGAACTAGGAGCGGAATCAGCAAATCCCATGAGCTGATTCATTCTTTGATTTTCCGGACAAGTAGACCCGGTGTGCTCTGCTGAATCATGGAACGTGCAAAAGACCGTAGCCTTTTCAGCTTCATTATTTTGTCTCGGTTGTCCTTGCGGAAACTTCGACTTGAAATTATTATACGGCTGAAAGTTATTCCTCCTCGGCTGATATGCTGGTTGAGATTGAAAAGGAGGTGAGGGCAAGGCTAGTTGCCCTTGAGGTGGTGACTGCCGTTTTAGTATCGTCACCTCATTTGCTACCTTCTGTAGCAACGGATCGGCCGACGCTTGCACGAGCGGCCTGATCGAATCATCTTTCATCTTGCCGGTTGTAATCATGGTATCTTCAAGCTTGATTGCTTCCTCCTGAAGGTGTGTTAGATCATCTTCTTCGCTTATCTTCAAGAAAAAGGCAATTTCTGATGGCAATGCGTTGATGAAAGAACTCATCAAAATCTCATCAGATGGATTCAAAGTGTGAGAAAGACGTGTAACAAGGCGATTAAACCTTGCCACGAATTCTCTCATCGGTTCATGCTTCTCCATCTTTGAATTTGAGAGTTGTGCAAATAATCTGTGATTGTCTTCGGCAGGCTTGAATCTTGCCAAAAACTTCTCGCTCATGACAGCCCAACTTGTAATAATTCCTGGTTCAAGATTGTTGAACCAATCTGCTGCGTTGTTCTCAAGAGTCTCCACGAAAAGACGAACGGCGATGTCCTCATGCGCAACATGCAAAACGGAACAAGCCGCCGTGAATGCTGATAAATGTTCATCTGGATGTTTTGAACCATCGCCATGAAATCTCGGGAAAAACTTGCGTGATCCCTTGGGCAATTCATGATGTCCTGGTAAAGCCAACGGTCCAATATTGTCGCCCCAAGGCAAAGGGGCTGGACGTCTTGCGTTTCTTCCATTACGACCGTTGAGATTTTCACCATTGTTGTTGTTGTTATTACGATCACCCATCTCTGCAATTGGAGTGGGAGATTCTTCTTCTAAAATTTCTGACTCAGTAAACTGATCAGGAGCTTCTTCAAAAACAGGATCTGGCTGTATAGGAGGATTTCTTCTCCTTCTTCTAATGTAAACTTGATAAGCCAGGATGCTTAATTCCACGCGGGAGGTGGCAAAACTGGTCTACCTGCTGCAAGATCTGCTTTTTCTTCTTCTTTATCCAGAGTAGTAGCTGCGTTTCTCCACTGAGATGTAGATGTATGATTTTCAAAGATAAATGTGCGCAAGCTACTGATGATATCTGACTGTTCTGCTTCGATGAATGCTAAATTCGGCTGAATAACAGGCGGACTTAGTGCTGGTTGCAATACTGGAGCAGTAGGCCGCCAGATAGTCATAAACGTGATATGAAAAAGCGTTCAGCTTTTATGAAGTTATTTCAAGGCCTCGTGCCCCACGGTGGGTGCCAGAAAGAACTGTTGGCGTAACAACTAACACCTCTGGAGTACAAGTTGTTATGAACAGCCTATGCACACTACGCAATGAGTGCTCTTCGAATTATTGAGGGGAAGCTCCCTCGATGTTCTTTGACAAATATGCTTTGTAAAGAAAAATAAGCTAAAACTACTTCCTGTCTTTTTGTTTCAGCTGCTAGAGGCACAAGACTTTCTTGAAAGAACTTTTACGTTGCAGCTGAGTTTTCTCTGGTTTTGCAAATCAACTAAACTACAACTTATATCTATCCAATCTCCTCAGGAAAACAGAGCAAGAGGAAACGGAGCAAGGTTTGACTATCTGACGATAAGTGGGTTTAGACTCTCTACTTGAGGGCAAGGTGGCACAACTATCATCTCAATCTAAACCAACTTATTGGGCACAACAGATTTAAGAATTCACTAAGACGATCTTATGGAACCCTGTGTGGCATAACACTCGACCGAAACAGCAAAGTCTTCACGAAACAGCCTTTATCTTTATAATCTCACGAAACCCTATGTGGCATAACCTTTGATTATATCGATAAAGATTCACAAAACAGATTTATCGCTGCAACTTCTCGAAACCCTGTGTGGCATAACGATCGATCACAATGATAAATAAACACAAAACAGCCTTATCACCTCAATCTCTTGGAACCCTATGTGGCATAGCAATTGACTTCAATGATAAAGATGCTTAAACAGATATACCTAAACTATGGAAGAATT
The DNA here is from genome assembly GCA_007258455.2 of Sequoia sempervirens. Classification (NCBI taxonomy): domain Eukaryota; kingdom Viridiplantae; phylum Streptophyta; class Pinopsida; order Cupressales; family Cupressaceae; genus Sequoia; species Sequoia sempervirens. The sequence continues at coordinate 9,691 of VDFB02224497.1, forward strand.
CAACATCACAATCTTTTGGAACCCTATGTGGCATAACAATCAATTGCAATAGTGAAGACACATGAACAAATACGAAAAAGAGCAATATTGAGGGCAAGGTAGGCGCAGCATATATTCCTCTCTCAAGCAAAAGTTATTTACAAATGAGCGTAAGCTCTTATTTATATACATCAAGGTGTAGGGAACCCTAAAATCACCTTGTGTTATCTATAGTTCCTGCAATGCATGCAAGCAATGTGCCACAACCCTAATTAAGTAAACTATACAGTTAACTGGGCAACTACCCTCAGTTTAACTGAAACATCTAATCTAAAAATGGACATTTGTGCGAGCATGCACGTCCTTATTAAAACAAGTTAACTGGAAGACTATCATCAGTTAACGAAAACCCTAAATACAACTCCAAGTGAACAAGGCGATTCTCAGAATAGGTATGCATGTGATGACAACCCCGAGTTAACTGAAAAGGGTAACATCCAGTTTAACTCGTGTGTGTGAAGTCTATTCTGAGAAGTGGGAACTGAAGTTCACTATGTGTGATCTCGAGCAATCAACCCCTCAATGAGAGTGTTGACTGTGTCACTGTCCGGAGCGATGAGACTCTGACGAAGGATGCTATGTCGATGCAGCATGTCCTCACCAGCTGTGATCTGAGACTGAAGTTCCCTTCTGCTCCTCGTTGCTTCATCGAAAAGTGTTGATATGACTGTAAGCTGAGTAATCTTACAGCCAACTGTCTCCCCACTGAAAATGATATGAATGAGTGCCTGGAGCTCTGACTGAACATCTGTAAGCTCCACATAGGCACCACCCTCAATCTGATAACGGCACGGTAAGCGAGATACAAGAGTCCTCACAAACCGGAGTGCACTAGTGACGTGCTCTCTACTCTCAGCCAACTCTGATGCTAAACTGTCTTCTATCTTCGCTCTGAAAACCAACTGTGTCTTCCAAGAGTAGATAGCCTCTCTGTCTTCTGCATCCGTGGCTGTGTCGTAAGCCAAACTCAGGTGAGCAATCAAAATTTCATCCCTGGGTTTGTTAATAGCCATATCCCGTTCCTCATCCTGAAGACGAATACGGAGCTCTCCTGCATTGTACGCCGTGATATAACTCTGTAAGCATAGATGCGGCCTCTAGCGAAATCTTCCTCCCGACCTCCAAACGCTTGCCATATGCAACTAAATGATTGAGCTGACTTTGCTCTGCTGGTGGCTCAAGCATCGGTGGGAGTATGTTAATGGCTTCTGGTCTGTGCACAAGACTAGAAATGTACTGACGAAGCTGTCTGATTTCAGCCTTGAGGGCTGCCTTATCCTCTCCGTCCTTTAGTATTCTGTCCCTGGCACTATCTGTAGCAACTTGAAGAAGATCAACCTGAGTCTGGCGTGTGCTGCGACCAAGGTTGACTGTGATAACTAAAATCTGAGACTCGTAAGCTCTTTGCAGTCTGTGATCTCGATAATAACCTCCATATCGATGTTTTCTCTCTCATTGAACCATGTTCTTAACTCTCTTATAAAGCACATCTTGATAAATGTCGCCGAATCGAATGATGAGGTGAGAACATAAGATAGCTGCCTCCTCTTCCTTCTAAGTGAGTCTCGATCCAAGATGAATCTACGCTAATGCTACTAGAAAGTGCACTTTTAGCTGGCCAGGAGAATGCTGATGAGAGTGAGTGGTAATGAAGACCCAGCGAGGTGGGAGTCCAGGTCCAATTCAATGTGGAGCCCAGGACCGGTGTATTTAATGAAACCAATGTAGGAGCTTGAGGCTGAACCTCAGGTACTGGCGGGCTCTGAGCTGACCTCTGAACTGGCTCTGTGATAAGCGGCTGTCTGTCAGGCTCTGTATGTGAAACAGTGGCAAGCGCCTTGCCCTTTGAATTATTTGGCGCTTGTACTTTCTTAGGAGGGTTACTCCTCTTCTTCTTGTTAGGTTTTGACGAAGAAGGTAGCGTAGGATTCACCACTACTGGCGGCTCTGCTCTAGGAACACTTACTCTTCTTGTCTTCTTGCTGTCGAGGTAAAGTATACTGTTCTGGATGACTCTACTAGACCTCTCCTTGGCCGTTGCATATTCTTTGGCGTACCAATCTACTACTGGCAACGGTTGTGTGTCGACCTGTTCTCTGAAAAACTGAGGAAGAACCTCTCCCTCATCATCTGATAAACCTCCCACATCCTCTGACAAGAAAACAGAAATCTGTGAGAGAGAGAAGCGGCCGTAACTGCGTCTGCGAACCTCGAAGTCATCTGCGCAATTTGCCCGGTAATCCTCCATAGAAGGCTCGTGATATATACCTCCAGCGAGGCGAGCTGTATAATGACCTGAAAGGTCATAAGCCGCGTGCCGACAAAGGTGCGCGAGATGTCCTCTCAAGAAGTTCTGTCTGCGTCTTTGCATCAATTGCGACTTACGCAATGCATTTCCAAGCGAAGGAAAGTTGGTGATAGTGCATTGCTGCGGTAAGTGAAGGCGATGAACATCATGCATCGCCTAGAATTCACGAAGATTGTTTTATCGAAGGATAGCGTGGAAGCTTATAGCTGGATTTCGCGGTATGCACCGGATGTAGGTGTATGTTGAGGCTGTACTCAAACCAATGCGCCCATCCATCCATGTTGCATCCTAGCGCAGGAATCACGAACATTCAACTCGGTCCAAGTTTCTCAGCGTGTAAGTCAAGAAAGCCTCGTGAACACGCTTGAAATGACGTACAGCTTTGGTGAACTCAAGCTGATCATAATACTGATAAACCTTCTGAACAGTGAGAATGCCCACGGTGTTAAGTCCTCGGAACTGACCCTGATAAGCGATCAAAT
>VDFB02224499.1:0-25385 GCA_007258455.2 Sequoia sempervirens
TAATGTCCCCATTTTGAGATTACTCTAAATCTACCTTGATTTCTTGAAGATATCCTTTTATGATGGTCTAGTATTCATATTGCATTCTTTTTCTCCTTTTCCTGATCAATTAGAGGATAAAGACATTCATAAATTTATTCATTTTCCTATCAAATAATCACAATTACTTATAAAGCTCAATAATTTCTACAAGTATCTTTATTGTATAATTATATTATATATATATATGTAATTACATTCAATCATGTCAATGGAGCATAACATATCAACAATGTTATAAATAGTAGCATGCATCATTTATTATTCCCCATGCAATCCATTAAAAAATAGATATCATTAAATAAATAGCACCATGTGTGAATTACTATTAATTAGACTATTATTTAAATCCATGATGTATTTATCAACATCATTATTTAAATATACAAGCATTTATCTAACTTATTATTTAAATTCATAAAATACCTATCTCCTTATATTCATAAAATACTTATCTACTTTCCATCTGCCTATCTTTATAAATTTCAGATGATCTATAGTCTATATTTATCTCTTGTTGCTCATTCTATTCTCTATTTCCTTCTTCCCTCTATACATATCTCATTCTTTCCCTTTTTATATCTTCTCATTCAAATGAGAAGGTGTATCTTTTTGAAAGGAGACATTCATTAGAAAAGACACAACCTTTTGAAATGATTGCTGCCTTATGAAAACTAATTCCAAACCTTTCCAATTTCTATTTTATTATTCTCTACACACTATTGATAGATCTCCTTTTTACATCTTCATTCCTTTTCTCTTCTATCCTCTTCTTAAAATCTGATGTGCATATATTCCTCCTTTCCTTTATCTTCCACTCCTTATTTTATATCCTTATACCTCCATGAAGAGAGGCATCTCTTTGAATAGAGATAACCCCACAAATGGACATGACTCTTAGTTAAACATTCCTTAATGATATCTCAAATTATATTTATTTTGTTATTTTGTTTTGATGTGTATTACATTTTACTATTTTATTTTTTAATTGATTTGTAATATTATTTATGTTTATTTATAGTATTATTTTTATTTAAATGTATATTTTAATATTTATAGTATTATCTCTTAATAATTATTTGATAATTATGATAGTATTTATATTAATGTATTTTATTGTGTGTCGTCAATATATATTTATAATTACAATATTATCTTATGATTGTAATTATAAATATATTAAAACGATAATATTTTCTTTTATAATTTTAATATGTATTGTGTTATTCATTCTCACTTATTTGTATCTCAGAGTGTTCTAATTTTTGGGGACATGACACAAAGGGATAAGGTAGGACTGCAAGGAGGGGGAACTATGAATGATTCCTCACTAGGAATGCCACCTCATGATGATGGTTAAGGACCACATGAGACCAAGGAGGATAAGGTCCTATCCTTGGGCCTAGGGTTGAGGATCAAGGACACACTATTATGCAAGGAGGGAGAACTTTGAATAATTCCTCACTAGGTATGGTACCTCATGATGATGGTTAAGGACCAACGGTTAAGGACCACATGAGGCTAGGGTGGAGGATCAAGGACACCCTATTGCAGCCCCTACTATCTTTAAGTATCCCACCCCAAATGGACACTTGCTAACTGAATTTCTGCCTTGTTTGATTTGTTTGGTTTTTCATGGTTTTTTGCTTATTTTGAGTTTTTGAGATTTATGCCAAGAAAATGCAAGGAAAAGATACAAACAATTGCAATAATGACCAACTTCTGAAAGCAAACTCTTAATATATTCAATTCAGATGTTATATATTGCTTAAAAATCATTTAACACCATACCCGGTAAGCCAAGCATCGTAATTTGCAATTCTGGAAATTTTTATCAGCAACTGGCAGATTCTGTTACATGTACATCATGCTCAAATCATCATCTTCTCCACCTTCATACTGCAGCAAACTGATATCATTTGATTAGCTGCCCTCAATGATGACAAATGCAGCTCAAATTCCAAGGCATTTCAACCTAGACTCAAAACATCACCCTCAAGATGTTGTACGGCCTGGTAATGAGAATGGTATAGCCCCAACAAGAAGCAATCAGCAATAAAACAAACAATCAACAGGTATACTTCTGATCTCAGATGATAATCTTATCAAAACCCTGAAATAGACTCCTCAATAAGCACAATGTGACTTCTGATGTAAAGCCACCTATAATTGCAACCTTTGGGTGATCTTTCACACCTGTGGGAAGCATAAATCTGAGAGAATGAACCTTCTCAAAGACCAAATTACAGCAAACCCTGGTTTTCTTCTCCAAATGTCACAGCAACAAAATAATTTTAAGTGTAAAATAATGAATGAATCTATTTGCTTTTTGAAAGCCTTTTATATCACCTCCCAAAAGGCACGATTTCCCATGAGCAATTAAATCATTAAATATTATAAAATATATGTGCTTTTGTTGTGACTTTATATTATATCTTCACTTGGGTGCTTAAAGAATGACTTTCATTATTTGACTTTATGTCATTTAATATGCCTTTATAATAAAGTCAATAAGTCATTTAATGTTTTTGCTTTATAATTAATCTAAGTAGCTGGTTAGCGGGGTTACGGGCTGGGTCGATCAGTTCGCTCTTAGTTGGTCTGGTTGATTCGCTTTGTGGGTTCGACCAAGGTCCTTCATTTTTTGGTCCGGTTTGCCCGGTGAGAACCCAAAGAGAACCAGTCAAACCAGAGACAAAACCAGGCGGGCAAGACAGAACCTGCGTGCCTAGGCATCCAAAAAGTGTTTTTTTGAGCATTTTTTTAATGTTTTATGGAGTTTGACTTTGACCTACACCCAAGGGAACCCTAAAAGTGACCTCTAATCACTTCAAACACCTTAACTACCTCATTCTTATTCAATTGTTTTGCTCTTTTTGACAATGTCAAAAGCATGGCTGCATATAGATTAGGCGAAAGACCTTTCCTTTTAGTTTAGCAATGCATGGAAGATTCAAAAAGTATCCTTGATATTACAAAAAGATATGTGTTTATCCACTTCAATTGTGCAGTCACCACTTGGTTCTTTGACAAAAAAATCTGCCTATGCCATTGTAGTTACACTGCATAGGTAAACTAGATTTTGTATTGTGGAGTTATATTTAAGCTACCACTCTCAAGACCAATGTAACAATGATACAAAAATAATTTTGAGACTGCAAGAGACGCATCAAAATGGCTAGTGTATAAACAAATTCTTATGATTTATGAGAGAATCTTGCGATAACTCTACCGATTGGCTTTTGTTTTCAAAATCATACAAATTGAACCCCCGGCATCAATGGAGCTACGTATATCAAGCTACCACAATTCGAAGTTTCAACAATGAATATTTTATGCGTATATTAATGACATTCAGTTTAGCTGGTGGTTTTGTTGTTTATAGCAGAGTATATGTGATATTTTAATCCACTAATTCTTGCTTCAAGGCTGCATGTATATATATATATATATATATATATATATATATATATATATATATATATATATATTATTTTATTTTTACATTTTTTTGTACTACTTGAACCGAACCCACCCCACAAAATTTTAGTGAACCCCGGCCAGACGAACCCCGAACCAGACCCAAACCCGGTGAAAACTTAGTAAATTAATTAATTATTATTAAAGTATGACTTTAATAATAATTAAATACCATAACTCCGACAATAATCATCATTAACCAATTCTATCAACGCCAGAAGGTAGCCCACTAAATTCACTACTCACCAAGGTGCCTTACTATAAATAGTAAGGTTGGCCCCCAACATTGCACTAACTTACTAAAAATAGTAAGTATGCATAAACGGAGCCAGAAACTCATGGAAATGATCACCTCAAAATATGTCAACGAACTAGAGAAGAAAACACAACAAACTGCCATTTGGAGAACTCCAAAACTCTCACATAAGGCCCTCTAATCACCATTATTAGCCTATGAGGACCAGATGATAGGCTAATCTGCAAAACTCCAACACTCACTAGAAAGGGGACATTACATATCCCCACTTGAACCAATTGTTGAAGTAAATAAATAAGGGTCTTCAATCATAAGAGGAAGGTTTGGCATGAAGGAGGAGAATGGTGTAAAGCCCTCACTAGGTACACCACCTTATGATGATGGTTAAGGAACATCGGTTAAAGACCACATGAGGCCACAGAGGATAAGGTCCTATTGTTGGGCCTAGGGTAGAGGATACTTGGGGCACCTCATCACGTCCTCATTATGGTTGAGCCCACATAGTCCTTGGGACTTGTTATAGTGATATATATAATCTCTCTTAGACCTAGAATTAAATGTATTTCATGTATTATACCTATCATGTTTATCTAACATGGTTGCAGATTTCCATAACCAGATTTACATCATCTCAATTTTAGTGAGAATTATATCTTTAACTATAATCTGCTATTGGTTTCGTTTTGGAATTGTGATTTCAGAGCAGTATAAGGTCATCCAAAAGGGGACAATACATTGCTAAACTATCTAGAGTGTGGAACTAAATAATCCTAAAATTTAATTGGCGGCTTTAAAAGACCCCATGAATTTCTGTGGGAGACTGAGAAACAATGTTGCATCAAAATTCACAAAAAAGGTGAAAGACACGAAAACATCTTCAAATTACCAGCCATTGTGGTTGGACCATTACAATTCCACCACTCAAAAGTCCCTTTTTTTCTACCCGGGGGCACAGCAATGACCAACAAAAGTTGAAAGCAAATTTGAAGCAAACAACAAAATCCCCTACCACAGCGATACAATAAAGAAACATAATTCCTGTAATGGACATGTCATTCCCTATCAAAATCATGACAGCATGGATTTCCTTATGTCCAAAAGGAAGAATGGAAAAAAGATATATACCAAGAAAAAATAATCAAGGAGAAAAAGTGAAAGGTAATAAAATCCACCGCGACAAAGAAATCAGAGGGAGAACTACAATGCTAACACAACATTTTACAAATTATCTGCAGTTAATTTAAGGAAGATAGTTGAAGGCTCTACAAGAACATAGCAGATTGATCTCAACTCTGACTTTGTTGAAAAATTGGATAGCTGTTCAAAAAATGTTGAAGAGATAATAGGAAGAAACAAACAAACTATATTAACATCAAAATAATCAAAATAGATCAAGTACAACTCACATCTTTGAAAATACAAATCTAATTCAGGATTGTAACAGACAATTTGTTATAGGATGTCACAGTAGATACAAAGATCATTCAATAGAGAGAACAATGCAATTCAGATGGAAGAAAAATGAAAAGAGATTGAAATTATAAGAAAGAAAAAGAAACAAAGTCCTGGGATTAATATCAAATGAAGTAAATGTATACCCACATAGCTATGAATGTATATAACATTATTGAACTACAGAAAATTTGGTCCTGCAAATATTTTTACTAAACCCACTAAACAAAACAGAAAAAAAAAGACTAATTGCTACTTATTTCATTACCATCAAAACTAAGTAGGAAAATGCTTTAAATAATTACAAAACCTAACAATGAATTTTATAAGGAACATAGCACGACGTACATAATATTGACATTAAAAACGGGTTAGAAAACATTTAGTTACTGTCTTTGGTGAACAAAACTTCAATGGAATTAGTCTTTCAATGCATTGGCTACCAGACAGTTCATGGTGCAAAGAGCAGAATATCAGATACTATTTGAGATCTTGTATAATATTTCTAGCCAATGCAAAAGGTTCCAACATTAGATGGGAAGGAAATTTTATATGATACTATGATTGTTGAACAGGATACTATTTATTAGGTTCTTTACAAAGAATGGATTCCTTAAGAACAAGTTGTGCAGATGCAAACATCTGGCAAGTAAGATGCTTAATGATGACGAAGCTCAAATTCCTGATACAGAAATAATATTAACTGTTAGTATCAAAGTCAACCGAGAAGAAATCACAGATCTATGAAAAAGATGGAGGTCCTGGGCATGACTATAATGTTAATATCATTGGATTTTGATTTGCATTCAGCAGATTTAAAAAGTAACCTGAAGGTGAACAGCTATTTTATTAGGTTATTTACAAGAATTGTTCACTTAAGAACAAGTTGTGCAGATACAAACATGTGGCAAATAAGATGGCAATAATGACAAGCTCAAATTCCTGATACAGAAATAATATGCTGTTATCAAAGTCAACCAAAATACTAAATTGAAATAGAAGAAATCACAGATCTATGAAAAAGATGGAGGTCCTGGGCATGACTATAATGTTAATATCATTGGATTTTGATTTGCATTCAGCAGATTTAAAAAGTAATGTGAAGGTCAACATTAGGGAAAAGGACTCTGCACAGTGTCAAGATAGTACATATTCTGACATGCCTTCCACTAAAAACTACTATAGACAAAAAGGAAGATACACTACTTTCAAGGTTTATTTGACAACAAACTATTGTTAAAAACACTTTCTATTCTCTCCTGAAAAATGCTTCTTTGCAGACCACCAGTTCAGTTTCAAAGAGCAGCAGCAAAAGAAATCCATGGCACAAGAACTTTGCAACAATTTGAATTTTGTTTTGCAAAGATTTCCACAGCAACAAAAGCACTTCTAGAGTTTTTCACCATGCACGAACAAGTGAGAATAAACACACAGGCATCAGGTAGAAGGAACAAACTTAAAACAGCTTACCAAATAAAGTAATGCTACAGTTACTAAATCCTCTAAAGATTACTGTAATGGCAAAATCCAGTATTCGAAAAGAAGATTTGACATGGAAGAATTTTTATATTTAGTGTTGATAAGAAAATATTCCAGGACATTTAAACACAATTAGATAGTTTGAACTTTAAACTACTCACTGAGTAGCTGCAGTAAGCATATATTTCTATAATTGCATTTGTATGACTAATATAAACAAATAACACTCAAACCAATCTTCCAGTGCTCACTAGCTACAATATTTTGTGGATGGTTAGAAACCTAATTCTACCATACCTCTCTCCTTGTGGAGGACCTCTTCTAGGGGGATCCTTGGATGAACAGGATTCAGGAACAACTGGCAGAGTCTTAAGGCACATCTAATTTGGTTGGCAACAATAGAAGTTTCCTTTTGAATGAAAGGATGAAAAGCACTATCGGAATGATACCTATCCATTCACTATGGGGAAGTTACAAATTTTTAAACAAGATTGGGGCATAGTCAAGGTGCTTTAATTCCTCGCATAGGGAAAGAATTTTATGGTAATCACTATGCTCTGTTGGAGAAAATCTTCTTTTCAGGAATTACTATAAGATGCATTTGTTCAATAAAAAATTGAATAGAACTTACCACAACTCGGTTGATAGAGCATCGATTTTTGTTTGTGGATACATGCACAAATTTTGTTGCAAAGCTTGTAGCAGGATTGTCTGGGTAGCAGAGCAGCAGCGGGTAACATCTGCAGAAAAATTTCTCTCAAAACAAATAGATTTCAAGAAAGCAAGAGATATTCCAACGAAATAGATTTCAGAAAAATGATTAAGTTTAGATGAATGAAAACAAATGATCAAGGTGATATTTTATATTTTATGATCTGCTTCAAATTTGGAATGTTTAATCACTCATTTACTACAAATAATTGACTCACATCTACAGCTGCAACAGGTGTGGGTTGCAAAACAGTACCATCCCCAGCATCATGTTGTGACATGCGAGACCTGCAATGTCCTATTCAATTATATTAGAGCCCACTTCACTAGAGAAAAATAGTAAAAACAAACATCAAACAAATTCTATAAGAAGGTCATAGTGATTACTAATACTCATACAAACATAAAATTCTGCCACAATTACACAAAAGATTTCCCTTCCACCTTTTCAAGAATATTTTTAAAAATATGCAGATATTTACAATGTTGTAATGCAGTTTCAGACTTGTCTGAGATTGGGTAAGACCAACTCTCATAAAATACAATAGACTAGGCATCCTGCCAAGTTTAGCAAAAACAATAACCAGCTGAATGACTAGCCTATAAAGATCCCTTAAAAATAGCCTTTTTGATCAGAGATTCATTTTAAAGAAAGTTAAAGAAACAAGCTAGATGCATTTATTGAAACTGGGACAGCCACAATAAAGCAATGCCATAAAAAGTGATTTAAGGATAATTTTTTCTTTTCAAGGGAAAGATACTGAAGACAGTTCACAATAACCAGCAAGCGGGACTGGCCTGTAAAGCAGCATCATATTAGCAAAGATAGATTAATCAACAAACTACACCAAACATAAGGAATGACTGCAGCAATAAAATGGGATAATAAACTGTTGAAGTGAGTGTTACTTTCTGTAAATATATTATATGTCAAGCACTAAGTGACTAGCATGTACAGACCTATTTGAATTCAGATGCTTGCAATAATAAATTGGTTCATGTTGAGATAGCACATAATACACATAGTAACTTGAGACAGACCATAATTTAGTGGATCTCTTTTGTTTTACCTTAGATGCTACTAAATTTTTCTACCAGGATTTGACCCTCGACTAGGACCACAGAAAACCAAGAACTTACCAGTTTACCCTAACTTTGGCATGTAACCTTTTGTCATTGCTGCCAGCACCTTAGCATGTTGTACTTGGCTAAAGGGAACTACTAGCTACTTATGATGCCATATTCAGACCTTTCCACTAGTGAGGACTCAGGGACTATCATGCATGCTGTTCAATACTTATCTCTCATTCTTCTGGCCAAAGATATTTTTCCAACAGGCATCTCAATAATGAGCTTTGCTTTCTTGAACTTAATTACCTCTTTAATTTAATCATAAGCATGTGACTCACAATTGAACAATTGTTCCCATAAATATTAAATAACAACTTTTGAAATTGCAATCAATAAAATCACATTCAACCTCATCAACGCATTCCTTAATTATAGCAAATCAAAAAATGCATTACTGCATCTAATCCTTGTCCATGCTGATATTTGGCCGCACCAGTTAGCATGGTGTTGATAATGATTATGAATTTGATCTTTCCACTCTATGACATTATTCCACTGAATACTTGGATTAAAAAAAGATCTTTGTCAAGTAACTGCACATTCAACATGGACAGAATGTATTTCTGTATGATTATGGTAGCTTAGGACAAAGAATTACATTTGTAGTTCACACATCATCTAATGACACAAAAATGTTTCTCCTTCGTACCCCCTCTGCCAGCATTCATCTTCTAAGTGTCCATATCTGGCTCAAACATTCTGGTAAAATATTTTTTTTGATGGCATCTTTTATTCTCTCCATGTTTTGAAGCTCATGGCATCACTATGTTTTGGCCACTTTGCCAATTGCCTTCTGCAATTCTGGATTTACCAAAGAGACTTCTAGGAGGGCAAATACACCAAACTGATACATCCTCCTTGGATAGATATAAATTACTTTTCTAGTTAATATAAGCGGTGAGGGAACAATTTAATGTTTTGTGGAGATATATTGATTTTTTATATACTGTTATTGTTTGTTTGCTAAATAATAAGAATAATAATTCTATAACCATCCATTTTATTATTAATCCTAATGCGTTCAGCAAATATAGTAATAGAAACAGTCAAACCTTGAGGTGAAAAGATCAACTAGAAGTGAGTACCAGTTTAATGTTTTGTGGAAAATATCCAAATTTTGTGTCTTCATTGTATTGTTCACTAAAATATAAGGAGATAACAACAAATCACACATTTATCATTAATCCTAAATTTTCTTATAGAATAGAGTATAATCAAGAAATATCAACACCCAAAAATCTAGAAGTCAAACAATTGAAAAGAAAAGGGATGTTTAATTTTTATTTGGAAAATTTAAATTTCGAAAAGTCATGGATGTGATTGTACCTTAAGTGTAGGCTTGGTTCTAATAGAAATCCAATGTGATAGGAAGGTGTTAAAAGGTTCTTGAGAAAAAAATTGCCTATTAAAGTCTCATTCTGGAAGATACTATTCAACTTAAGCTATCAATAAGAGTTCTCTCAAGTGATTTTTCTGCCTTTGAACACATGGATGATGACTTATGTTTCTACCAAGGTTGAAACTGTGAAAAAAAGTGCCTTACTTCCTTGTGATTTTCATACATTGAGTAATTGGCCGAAGTAACTTCCAGCACGTCATTACAGCATACCATCAAAGGGTAAAAAAAAGCCACGGTTTTTTTACCTATACAAACCTGAAAACAACATAATTAAAGGCAGAAAACTTCGCCCAAGAAAGCGAGAATCATGTTTTAGGTATAACAAAAAAAATGCAACTTTAACTCAGTTTTGCATCCCGCGAAGAGGGGCAGGGAAAAGGCTAAAACAGAGAGGCGAGGCATGTGACATTAAAGGTTTGTTTGCCATTTTTATGATCACGATTTATTTTATGACACGATTTATTCTGCAACTCATATGATGCAAGTTTTGATTCATCTTCCCTAAAGATCGGTAAAGAAAAACAACTATGATTAAAATTCAAAACTCTTGCTAATTGATAAGTAGTGTGCGAAACAAACCTTGCCATTAAAAGATTGCATAAAGCCTAAACTAAATAATAGCTAAATAAAATAACTCATACTTGATGCTAGTTAAGAGAAATGTGGCATTAAATAAAATAAGCAAAGTATATAAGCAAGTTCTTTTTAAGAGGAAAACGGAAGCAAAATCACATAGCATCGATGACATCTAGTTTCTTGGCATAAACGGTTCATTTCCATTCTTTGCTAACAACCATCCTTTTTAATTTTCGTTTTCCCAAAGAGACATTTACACAAGAAAATTAAAGTAAATTTCAACAATGCTTATGATGAAGCTCTGTTTTAACTTTCCTTACAATGCTACAAAATGAAAATTTCAGGTGTATGATTAAATATAAGAGTTAAATTAAAAGCAAAGGAAATCACCATCGAGAATGGAGAATTACATCCCCAGTAATGTATTCTTTTGTTAAAACTTTTAAAGACAGTTGACACTTAGAAAGTAACTAAACTGTAAATCAAATGGTTTTCAAATGTTCATAATCATATTACGCCTTATTCACAGTGTTGCCTTATTGTTGAACTTCACATCTCCTAATGTTTATCTTGTCTCGCTTTTGCTAGGTATTTTGCTAAAGAATATGGCTTTTATCATTAAAGAGTGGTGGCAAACCAAGAGATCCCCTTACTTAGGCATGGAACACCAAGTGCAATCTTGAGGGAGAGGTTATTTGCATCCATTGCACCAGGTCTCTATTTGGTGGCATAAACCAATTGAAATACCACCTTGCACAAATCCCTTGCCGAGATGTTAGACTATGGAAGTGGCATCCAAAGAGGTTGAGGAGGGAGGCCAAAGTACTCCTTGGCATTTGACCAAAGGAAAATAAAAAGAACAGCATAGGCAATGGCAGCCCATATGCAGATTTTTGTTCTGAGTCCTGAGAGAAATATGGAGAGCTCTTCTTCTCTTGGGCCATGGATACAAGGATCAGTAACATGGAAGTGTGGGCAACCTCAATTCTAGTTTTTTTGTTCCATGTAATACTCCTAGTGCACAACCATCATTGGAAGGTACTGCTTGGAATAGAGAGTTGCGAAATGAGGCAAAGTTGGCATGTGCAAATTTTGGTACTACAAAATATTTCGTTCAATGTTGCTTTTAGTCCTTATTGGGAAGGGTTGGTCAATGCATTGACTGTGGCAAGTAAGGGGTTCAAGGCCCCAAGTCGTCATGAGTTGAGTGGACCATTATTGCAAAATGAGGTCCAAAACACACCATAATTTGGGAAAAGAATAGCTGCACCATTATATCTGATGGGTGGACGGATGGCAAAAATAGGACACTCATTGAATTTTTAGTGGCTTCAGAGAGACAACTTGTATTTCTAAAATCAATTGATGCCTCCAATGAAACAAAAAATGCAAAGACCTTGTGCAACATGTTGGATGAGGTGGTGATGGAAGTGGGGGTTCAAAATGTCATTCAAATTGTGACCGACAATGCTGCATATGTGGCAGTCGGTAAACTTCTAATGGCGAGGCATTTGACATTATTTTGGAGCCCTTGTGCTGCCCACTGTCTTGACTTGCTCCTTGAGGACATAGGGAAACTAAGTTGGGTGAAGAATGTGGTTGAAGATGTAAGGAATATTACAAAGTGCAACTACAATCACACATGGGTCCTAAGTCACATGAGAGAGCACACTAATGGTAAGGACCTCGTGTGATCAAGAGTCACACTCTTTGCCACCAATTTTCTCACCTTGCAAAGTATTTTAGCTACATTGCCTAACCTCAAGCGCATGTTTGTGAGTGAAAAATGGTTGGAGAGTCCCTATTGCAGGAAGGCTGAAGCAAAGAAGGTCGTGAAGACCATTTTTGATGATAGATTTAACAAAGTAATGGAGGATATTATCAATGTAAGTTTTTAAACTTTGATTGATGTTTTATTTTTTTGTTTTCTATTATTACAACTTGCTGATTTTGTTAAATTTTTATATTTTAGGTGTCAAAACCATTAATTAGAGTTCTACAATTGGTGGATGGGGATCAAAACCCCATGGGGTATCTATATGAGGCCATGGATAAGGCCAAAGAGGCAATTCAACATTTGTATGTGTCAAACAAGACCAAATATGAACCCATATGGCGCATAATAGATCGGAAGTGGAACTGACAACTCCACCAACATATTCATGCTATTGCCTACTATTTGAACCACAAGTTTTATTTCTCTCCTAATTTCAAAGCAGATGCAAAGGTTCTTATTGGCCTCAACACATGTATTGAGAGAATGGTTAGTGATGATGACATTCGAGATCTCATACATGATGAGATACAAAGCTATAAAAAGGCCGAAGAGGCATTGTTTTCTTCCAATTTTTGCATTCGTAGGAGAGACACTCTACAACCAAGTAACAAATTCATGTGTTTAATATTATTTTACCATTTATATTATTTTTTAAGTTTATTAAATCCTTACTATGTTATAAATGGCAATTGTTATCCTTGCAGATTTGTGGTGGGAAGATTATGGTGCCACAATGCCTAATCTTCAAAAGCTTGCCATCGAATCGGTTGACTCAAAAACACTTGAATGACCTTGTCTACGTGCGGTACAACCCTCGATTCCATGAGAAGAAGGTACAAGGGCAGAGTTCACATTGATAGAGCCCCCAAAATTCTTGATATTTTGAGGCCCTTTTGTGCTTGGTAGTAACATGTCACATGTTGCCCGCAGGTAGGGTTTAGGGTTTTACTTGGGTAACTTAGCTCTTAATCGCTCCATGTATAATTCTTGGGTGTTTTAATTTTTGTTGACTTGTTTGGCCCAGTTGCCGGTGATATAAGTTATATTCTAAGCCATCGTTATGCGTTCCTTACCGGCCCCTTTGCTTAGGTTATTCGGTCACTACTAGCTGCAAAGCATTTTAATTTTTCCAAAGTTGGGTTCTAATATTTTGCTCATAAGTGACTTAAGTTTAAGTCATCAATCTCCAAGGGTAAATCCTCGTCGGCCTAGTCAAGGCCCTCTTTTATGAATAACTTCGTCGCATGTGCAGGTTTGAAGATCATAAGGTTGTGGGATTTAATCTGAGTCGCTCCCCGTTGGCTCACGCATCCCAAGTGACAACAGTTTAATTGCTGCGAGATCATCGAACTGTTGACACATGTTTGATTGAGTATGTGGGCCCAACCGTTATGTTCCATTCCAACGCTCAAGGTTTTAAGATCAACGGTGACAATTGAAAGACGAAAGATAATCACCACCATTCCCCACCAACTCGCGGAGGTAAGATGCAAGCTCGATAAAAGCAACGAGACCCGCGAGAAGCTGCCACATACACTCTATAGCTACTGGCGGATGGAGCCCACAAGTACATGAAGAAGGTCCAGTCGGCATGTTTCTATTGGCCATTTGTCCAAGCTAGAGCAGTGATGTAAATTCAAATGCCATTGACTCAATCTCAGTCGTTTGAGAAGGCCATCTCAGCTGAAGATCGACGATGCACATTCAAAGCTGCGAAGTACGCCCGTTGCAATTGTTTCACTTTGTGCGAGTGGGAAGTAATGGTAGAGGTTACCTGTAAACTTATTCAATTGCCTTCAAAATTTGTGTATACGGTCAATTCTTGCTAATTTGGGATTTGAAGACGTGTTTGGAGCGATACGAAGAATTGAAAGAAGTAATTTGCAAGAGTCATCCCGATTGGCATTAGGGTTTATCACAATTGAAAGTTGTAAGTACGACAAACGCAGTTTTATGCTTTTTCAGTTTTTTGAATTAGGGCTTGCTTTCAATTTGCTTTCAAACGAGTGTGTTTTATTGCTTTGCTTTCATTACTTTGAATTAGGGTTAATTTTGTCTTTAAAAGGCTGTAAACCTGTAAAATCATCTGGAATTAGCATTCGTTCTAAGTCATAGGTTGCAATTAGGAGGCTGATAGTTGAAATTCTTCCCATTAGAACCTTAGTATACATAAAACCCATGGCTCCCAAAGTACAGATTGCCACCTCTTCGACCCAATCCAGACCGCTCTCCCAGGATGTAATTGACTTACTACCCTCATCTACGAATAAGAAACCGGAAGGAAAGGTCTTGTTTCATGGCCCTATTGTAAAAGAGGGAGTGATGGATAAAGAGTGCTTCATAAAGGATGTCGAAGTACCTTACACTGGATGGCAGTTGTTTCAGCATTGGTTCGGGAACAGGAACCTTGGAGCTCCTCTCAGTAATCCTTGGAGGTTGGATATGGAAAAGTTGATTGTTCCCAATGTATTCATGGATGTTGATCTTTTGAAGGATATCGCCTCAAGGTATGACCCGGTTTCCAGGGCGGTCAAGACATTTGATGGGGTAGATATGGTAAGGATAACCAAGAAGGAAATTGAAGAAATCTTTGACTTGCATGAGTGGAGTCAGGATATGGTCCCTTTGGATATGGATGATATTAGAAAAGAACAAAACAATACCAAGGTGTTCATTAGAACAAAGATGTTGCCTCTACATACTGCAATGACCGGCACTAGGAAACACAAAAGGCAGATTAAGATTGATGACAAGGAGCTTGAGCCTTTCCCAATGAGCTAGTTTGCTAGTTATTTCAGAAAGATTGTGTATTCTCTATGCCAGCCACCTGACACTTTGCAGAAAGAATACAGTTATTTGGCCACACATTTGCAACACCCACCGTATAGCATTGTCTATGATTATGGTACTTATCTGGCAGAACGCATCCACAAAGGCTTAGTTGAGCTAAAGGAAGGAAAACAATGGGTAAAGTTCTGGTGCTATTCACTATTAATGCACATGTTTTTGCATAGAGGACAAAAGGTTTTGAAAAAGGATACCACTTTGAGAAGGAAAGAGGAAGGTGTTGACCTGCATGTTCAGTGTTGGACCCGAATTCTCGACAAAGATGACAAGAAATACAATTTTGTAATGTTTTGAAATGCTTTTGCATCCAGAATAAGAAGGTCCTTGATATATGAACCACCAAGAATTCCCAGAGAAATTTATGAGTTATTGAGACCCATGGAGATGAGGCCAGACTTAAACTTGAGTCATAATTGGGGAGACTTGATTTTATATCCTGACAAGACAATTTTCATAGTATACGGCAATGGTCTGGACCCATATGTCTTGCCAAGAGATGTGCCTTTGAGGATAGGATTTCTCGAAATCATGAGGCAACTAGGAGCTTCATAGACAGTGCATCTACCTGATACAGCAAGGAAGGGGTCATTCTTTCCAGAGTGGACAGTGTTTGTAGAGTATGTTCTGGTGAAAGGGGCATGGAAGCAAATAGTACATCTGTTGGCGCCTTATAAGTTGATGACTATGCGTCCGAGGAATCATGATCCTGAGGGCTTCATTACTAAACTAAAAGCAGATAAGAAAATGGGTAATTTTGTGCATGTTTTTTATTATCCTGAAGATGTCATTAGGAATGTTTTTAGCTTCGAAGAACAAGATGAAAGGAAAGCTAAATACCTTGCATATAAGAAGATGGTAGAAGCAAAATGGAATAAGGATCCCCAATATGATCCTCTCCCAAACATACCTAGTGAATTTAGCAAAGTCATGCATGTTATGGACAATTTTGAAAATGTAGTTGGTATGTTAAGGGAACAACAGGAAGTCACAGATAAAGGAAAGGCAAGGGTGGTTGAAGAAGACGCTGAAGTAACATTGGAAGAAAGGCCTACATACCAGCCACCCAAGCAATTGAGAATTTACTCCAGGAGGAAGAAAGCAACAGATGAAGAATGAAGCTTGCCAACCCCTATTACTTTTAAAGGGCCAAAGGCAAATTCTCCTAACAATGCATTGCCGCCACCTCCCACACAGGCTCCTTTTCCTGTAATTGATCTTGACTCATCCCCTGAAAGACCTGTTTCTCCTAAGCAGCCACCTCTAAAGAAGCAAAGAACTAAGGTAAGAGGAGTGGTTGAATATTTTGATACAGATGAGGATGACATCTATATCACTCCTGAAGACATGCAGCTAGGAATGCCTCCTCCTAAAGGGGCGATTGCCTCGAGTTCAGGACAAAGCAACCTTAGATTGGGAAAGCTTGACATCAGTGGTCTAAACACTGCAGATGATCTAAGAATAGAAGCTTGTAAGGAGTTTATGGAGGATGGTTCCTTTATTGATACATTTGCATTCAAAGATTTATGGTGGATATCCAAAGCTACAGAATATGCAGAGAAGGTGGCCATTAAAAGGAGTTTGCATCCAGAATTGTCTAAGAGTGTCATCCAGGCCAATGTGAGGAGTATTATGAAAAATGAATTTCAGAAGATTAGTGCCCAGGATGGTAGAGAACTTGTGAAGAAATGCGGTGTGCTACTGCTACCAGAATGGAACATTGTTGATGTTGTTGTATTAGATGCTATAAGGAGGGCTGAAAGGCCTCTAGTGCAGACAGAAGAAGAGTTGGAAATGGCACTTCGGGGATCTGCATTTAGTGAAGATTGGGATGCATTAGCAATTTGGTCATTGTCTTCTGGATCCAGGAAACTAGTGCTTGCCGAGCCATCAGATTTCAGTGGACAATTGCTTGTGAAGAGAGTTGTTGATACCCCAGCTTTGGAGGCAGTTGACATGGTTGTCAATGTTGCTAGGTTCACTAAAGCAACTATGGAAAGTCTCACCCTAGAGAGGGATGACCTCAGGAATAAATATCGAGAGCTTCTCAGTGAATATGATAATAGTCAATAGAAGGTGGCTGTATTAGAAATTGAATTAGCATTTTATAAACAAAGAGGATAAATGCAAAGAGAATAGGGTCAGCCCAGCTCAAGCCACCCACCTCCAGCGTCTCCAATTGCATCTTTCCAACATTCACCTCATGCTCAAGCCTTAGCAATGGTGCCATATAGTTTGGGACATGGATCACTCTCAGTAGAGGAATCGCATAAACTAGATCCTATCTCATCTGGTGAATCTACAAGGGAGCAGCTTCTTTTGCAAGTTGAGACATATAAGAAGTTGCTGGAAAAGGCTTAGGACACAATGTATGAAAATGTATCAAAAATTGTTCATACTGTCTTGAAGCATCTGAATGAGAAGATCCAAGCTAGACTAAATAGTGTACATGACAATTACGCCCTGATGATGCGAGCAATAGGATTGTCCCAAAGGGATAAAGAGTTGGCCATGCCAATCTTAAACAAGTGGATCCCAAGAGCTAAGAGATTAAAGTTAATAGTAGTTGGAGCTAGCCAGCATGAAGATAAGAATCCTCATGTGCTTCCAACCTATACATTTGTGTGTGAGTTAAGTGAGCAAAAGTTTCAAGGATACATAGCCCCACTGGAGCAAAAGATAAGAGAATTAATAACTCATTATGATCTGGCAGATTTGTCACCATTGCCAGATATTCTGATCACTAATTATGAAATGAAACCATTGCAAGTATGGAAAAGAGATGGATGAGGTTATCGACTCCCAAGTGAATAAAATTTGTAAAGAAGTTGATATTAATGTCTTTAATGAGACTTTGGGAAGGTTGACATTTATTGTCAGCTTTCTAGAGGACTTTGACAAGGAATCCAATTCTGTAATAACCAAGTACTCCCCATATAGGAAGACATTAGATAAAGTTATCGATTTCAAATGGCCATCTGATGAGGAATATGAAGAATTGGGAAGAGTATTGGTTGGCCGATTTGGTTTGTAAACATGGATGTGAAACATATAATTGGTCAAGTATTGTACAGGTCTGGCCTTAGAAGTTACAATGTATAAAATATATGTTTCACAAGAAAGTATCAGCTATTGATGATGTGGAATGCTCACTGAGATGCAAATTCACGTTTGGTCTACATCATTTTGTCATCTTGCTTGATGAAGTGGACGTGCTATAACAAAGAAGATTATTCTTTTTGACATTTGCTTTTTGGAAAGCAAAGTTGCTCCTTACAACTAACGTAAATAATTTGTCTTATGTATATTCCCTCCATTTTGAAAAATGCAAATATAACTGAATTAGGGAATATGTCTTATAGTGGTCCAATTAGAATGTGACGTGTACATCTGGCCTGAAGCTTGTTTTGCTCCCTTATTCTATAAAAGGGAATTCAAGGCCATTTGTGCAGGTCTTTTGTTGAATTTTGGAAATGAATTGTGAAAATTAAGAACACAAAGCGAATATGTTAATTCTTTGTCTAATGCTTTGAGTCTAGGTAGCAAATTTTGTCAAATGTATGGTTCTTGAGCACATCTGAATGATAATGGAGATTTTCCAAGTCTATAGTCTCTCCATTTTGATTGTGTACTCGAATTATTAATGAAAATTCTGATCAGAGATCAGTTCATTAATTGTCATCGTTTTATACTTTGATATGTGTTTTCATTTTAGCTCCAGTTCATAGAATGAGTTAAAATGCTTGAGCCAAATCATGAATTCATGTATAGGATCAATGGATCTGATAAGTAGTCTTTAGAATTTGGTTACAGATTTGTGAATTGCAAAGTAATATCACTTGCATCATGGGTGTTCAGTATTAAATATACCTTATATTTCAATTTGCTCAGACTCTTAGCCCATAGATAATGGCACTGATCATAACCCCATTAAGTCTTTCTCATGGTTCCAGTTACCCGAATTGAGAACAATCTTTTAAATAATCATTGATCTATCTTGAATTTGTTGTATTTTGTGTTGTTTTATATTCTCGGCTTAAGGTGCATAGTTCATTCAAGGAATTGCCAACTTCTTGGAGAATTTCATCTCTTTAGTCATGGGTGAGAATATATCTGCTTGAATATGCAATGTGTACATGAATCGCCTGAAAAGAGTTATATAATGTACATTGTGGGACTACCCTCCCGGGTTTTGCAAAGCCCAAAGTGCAAGAGATAAAGCAATTGGTGTTATATCTTGTTCGTTGGCCACTTGTCTTGCAAGTATTTGAGAATTGAGTGCGGTAAACTCATAGGTAGTTGATAAGACCTGATTAGTTCATTGGAAACAACCAAGACACATGAAGCACTTGACCTTGATGACATTGATCCATTCTCAGATTAGATTGCTAAGCCTAATGAGGTCGATGTGGAACCATGGATAAGTGATGATGAGTTAGCTGAGATGGAGAGGGAGGCAAAGGCAGTTGAATGGGAAGCGGAAGTGGCAACATATGAGAAGGAAGAAGGCGAGCTTGGTCAGCCAGCAGAGGCAATTTCTTCACACACAGCTTGATCCTATCACTATGGATGAGGCACCTATTGAGGCTCCTATTGAGGATGCTACAACTCAACACCCACACAACAGCGACAAATGCTTTCGACTTTCCGTCATAGAAGAAAATAATGATATATATTTTTTATTGATACCAAAACTTAAAGTTGATATGTATTCAAAAGTTGAACCTTTTTTTTTGGTCTATGATACATTGATATGTATTAAACTCTAATTTTGATTTATATATGATGAAATCAGTAATATGTTCTACTAATTCAGTTTATATGTGTTTGTTTTAAGAATATTTTTAAAAATTGTGTATTTTCAGATGTTCGATAAATTTGCCAAGTTATTGTTGAGTTTTTCCTCAAGCTTTTGTCGAGTCTTGAGTTTTAGAATTTTTGGGCCTACCGAGTTATTGTCGAGTCCGCATTTTTTAACTATGGTTTCTACAATTTCACTAATTAGTAATTCACGAATATAGAGTTTGCTTGCTTCCCACTTTCTACGCATTTGCTATGTTATACTAAGTCACAAGATTCGGCGAATTTGAAGCATGAAATTCGGAATCCATCAAATTTTATAAAAACCCAAAAAATTCATTTTACTTCGCCCTAAAATTCATACGATGAAATGGATTCAAAGTTTTCCAAATATAAATTTATTTTGAAAACACACTTTCAGATTTTTTGGAGTTACAAACGCGAGCTTGGGCGGCTATCATTGGCAACAAAGCTTATCCTATTCGCGATTATCATTGGCGGAGATTTCTCTTGTTCGCGCACATTGTATCCACACAGTCGAGAGCCACAAAGCGAGGAAGACCTAAAAGGCAATGTGAGGAGATAGCAAAGCGCACTAGAGAGTCGGAGAGACGCGGACATGCAATGGAGAGTGGTTGAGGAACTCTATGAGTTGCAGGACATTCACAAGAGGCGGGAGATTTTCTCTCGATTTCTTTTTAATTTAGTTTCAATAGTTTGTTCTTTTTTCCATTTTTTTTTTACTTTTTCTTTTTTAATAAAATTTAACATATAAAAATGAAAAAACATTGTTTTGATTTTTGGTATATTAAAATTTAATATCTTAAAATATTTAATTTAAATTATTAATTATCAATTATTTAATTGAATATATTTATTATTTGAATAACTTGCTATTATTAATAATAACCCTTTGATGATTTTAGACTACTATTAAAATTGTTATACATTACAATTTTCTATGACTACTTGAAATTAATATAAAGTCTTTATTAAAGTCTTTATTATATACTATTAATATTATTTAATTACCTTTAGACAATTTTGTAGATATATTACATATATTTATAAAAATAAAAATAAAAATTACATAAGGCAAATTTAATCTGAATTTTTTACTTTTCGAATTTTTTCCTTGCCAAACTTCATCCGAATTTTAATGTTGCCGAACTTGAATTTGAATTCAAACCTTGTGACTTAGTGTTATACTATGAATGTGAAAGTCATGCTTTCCTTTGCATTAATTTGCTCTTTTGAAACAAAATTCTATTATAAAATATTAAAATTTGAGTTCTTTACTTTCAGACAATTAATCTTCAACAACTTAATATTCAGCACTTAAAACTGGACTGTTGAAACCCCTACTATTGCCGAGGATTATAACCTGCATCAACAGTAATGGTGTGAAATAGCCACATGAGCTTAAAAGTTTTACATGGTCACGTAAGCTTATTGTATTTTTTTAAAGGTTGTACATATCTCTATATCATCCCCACTCTCTTCAAAGCTTCCTCCATCTAGGAGATTCCTGCCACTCAATGCTTTCTTGTACATCCTTTGTAATGTATGTACACATAATACAAATGGTCCATGGATAAATAACAAGTACAATTGTGGCAATCTCTTGTGTTCTTGCCCTTTGTTGTAGCAATCAATCACCATCAGGCTTGCAAAGGTAACCTCAGAAGGTTGGATTGTAGAGGTATTGAAGAAATGAGGAAAGCAAGTTCATTATGACCTATTACATTAGCATCACAAAAGGGGAGCAAATATGAAGCAGAAACAGCTGGTAGTTGTAAAGTTTGTGTTGTCTTTAGGCATCAAACATCTTGCCATTGAAGGAGGTTCCCAAA
This sequence comes from Sequoia sempervirens, assembly GCA_007258455.2. Taxonomy (NCBI): domain Eukaryota; kingdom Viridiplantae; phylum Streptophyta; class Pinopsida; order Cupressales; family Cupressaceae; genus Sequoia; species Sequoia sempervirens. The sequence continues at coordinate 21,798 of VDFB02224499.1, forward strand.
TCATATTCAATGACCTTAGAAAAGTTCTATAGTGAGTTGGAAACTCAATAACCCTCTAATAGAAGCCTTAGACATGGCCCCTTAATTTGAAAGGCTTTAGTGCCTTGCTGTTTTAGGGAGGCAAATAAAGCAACAAACCTTTTAGCCAAGGAAGTTTACAATTCTAATTCAAATGTTGAAGATTGGACAAAACTAGAAGAGGTGGTGTTAGAAGTTCTGTGGACCCCATATGCCCACCCCACCCGTCATGATGAAGAGAGCCAAGTATTAAGCTAGAATATAAATTCTAGGTCAAATTCATTATATCTTCATTGTTTTAAAGCGATGTTGGCACAACTATTGTCTCAAATCTCAATTGCCTTGACACTTCACCATGAAGCCACATCAGAAGGCTTGCCAACCATCAATGAATTTAGTAATTATTTTTGAGAAATCAGGACAGATTAACTTTTCTTTGTGTTTATATTCTCCCAGTTCACTTTGTGTTGTCTATTACACTCAAATTTGTAACTGCTTGATTTGTGACAAGTAGCAGCAAACAAAAGGCAGCTCCAAAGTCTGGGCAGCAACATCTCAGACAGACTCTTGAAATCAACATTCCTCAATTTCAGACAACACTCCAAAATTTGTGAAGCACATCTTAGGCCCTAGAGGCATGTGTAGAATGGTTTTCAGTGGAAATTACCACTGAAATTTAATGACAAGAAATCCAAAGAATCCATTCTCCAGATCTTAACAAGTCATATTCCTTATGCAAAGCCCTGCCTAATGTTAATTGGATTCTAAGTAAGCGGCTTACATGTATAGGAAATTAAAGGATGTTGATCAGGAAGTGAAGGTTAAGAAAATGTGTTTGGCATGTCACAAGTACCTGGTCGGTAGGACAGTGAAAGTCATCCCACTAGGATGAAAGCTAACAAGCAAAATGCCCCCTTCTATTCAGTCACTGGAAGGGATTATCATCACTTTGGTTTATTGTGAAATGGCTGCCAGATTCTAGCTCCAAAAGTATGTTTTTCTAAACCAACTTCAGAGATTGGTCATGTTCCTGGACCGGCAAAACATTACAAAGGCTGTCTGCAATGGATCCACCCACTGCTAGTGAAGAATGCATCAACTGTTAAATTCACTTCCTTGAGAGGCACCCTTCATGCCTCAGCTGTGGAATTGATTCAGGTATACAAACAACGGGATACTTTTTGTTAGTTTTTATGATCAGATATAAAAGCAGAAATTTAATTCAAAAATCAGAAATAATAACACAGCATATACCCTGGGAAAACCCTCCTCTTGAGGGAGCAAAACCCAGCAACAATATATCACTTATATATTGAATGATAAACAATAGTCTCCTTTACAATGAGGCCAATTATGAGGCCAAGTAATGACACCACAATCTGATGTTAACACAGAAATAATATGATGCCTCTTGTGGATGATGAACTCAGCCTCCTTCAATATATCGATCTGAACTTGATGAACTTCTTCTCACACTTATTCGCACTTATGGATATCGAATGAATATGAATGAATGAATACAATGAATAAGCATCGAACATATATATACAAGAGAAAAGGAGAGGATGCAACTCTTCAAGACTTCATGTCAGCCTTCACCAAAAATCGCGTCTCCATGATACATGAAGTCGGCCTCAACAAATCCCACCTCTTCAAGAATTCGTGTCTCCATGATGTCGGCCTTACAAACAATAATTAAATATTAATTAATGTGAAATGATGAAGCGCCTCTTCATCAATCGATGCCTTACAAATTAAATAGCCGTTAGGCTATTATTTAATTTGTTCTTCATAGATCGAACTCGGCTGGAAGTAGAAGCCCGACGCTGCCATGTAACATCAACACTTTTTTCACTGCTCTCAGGCTGGGGTCAAGGACCAGTAGTTATTCCAGCCAAGGATAGTTTGTTAAAAGTATTTTTGGTTTTTTGAGATTATCCCTAGCATGGAGTGTAGCAGAAAGCAGCCAGCAATACTGTATAATAACCCTGGCATGCTTCTCTAATTTTTGGATTTCAGTAGTTCAGCTTGACCCCAGTTTAAAATTCAATTATGTCGTTTGACATTCTAAACCTCTTTATGGGTTGATGAAGACAGATTCACTTCATTTTTAATTCTTTTCGGTTGAAGGATCCGGAAAGATCCTATGACTTGGGCAAAAAACCACAATTGCAGAACTATCTTTCAATTCAAAACCATGCATCTTGTATTGCTTAATAGAGAAAATATAGAATTTTATTTTGATGAAGATTGTCAAAAGTTTAAGACAGTTCCTTGGACAGAACCATATGTTGGAAAAGCATGCATGGCATAGTCAAAAATAATTCACAAACAATGGTGCCAAAATTTGACTGCAACCAGTAGCTATCTGATTGATAAAATTAGATGCCTAAAAATTGTACTCAGCAACAGAAAATGATTCTTTGGAACGAAGAAGAAAATTTGTAAGATAATTACTCAATAACTACTTAGGCTAAGCAACCCACTTGAAACAATAAGGAGAAATAAGAAATCACAGTTACATCTTTATTATCAATATATGTTTGTTCCTTATGGAAATTTGTAGATTAAGATAGGGAACCAGAGGTTTCTTGATGATCACTAAAATTGAACATTCGCCTAGCTAGAGCCAAATGTTTATAAATATTCCTTCATCATTCAAACAAAGCTGAGGAACAAATAGATATTTTTAAAATATTAAATATAAAAAATAAACAACTTCAATGAATCAATAGTGTTAAAATATCTAGAAAGTATAACGACACATCTTCTAAAGTCAGCTCCAGAATTTTCATAACAAGACTACATTTAATCACTACAAACCTGCATATATCGTACAACTGTGCTAGTATAATCAACAGTCCGACGATGTACAACCTTTCTGACTCTTCTAGCAGCAAGCCCATCTCCATGTGCTGCAAAATAAGCCCAACAATTGGCTTCTTAGTACAAGCAGGTATTAATTTTGAAAGAACTTATCTTTAAAACCCAGAAGAAAACTTCTATAAAATTCCTTGTTACAAACATGTAAAGATTTTCAAATTTAAGCTCAATTGTTTAATTAGTAACAAAGACAGCTGATAGCCTGATTACAAGAAATAAGACAATTTAAAGTCCAAACACAACTTAATACAGTATCTAAATAACTTACTTATCGATGAAAAAGCTTACAAAGCCAATGCAACTTTGGGAATAAAACATTTAACAGATCATATTTGGAATCCTACATATACTTGGATTTCAAAACAGTTCCATATCTATACTTACAGCCATACTCTCCAGTCAAGTTGCTTGACGCCATAGAGGACTGCCACACGGGAAGTCCCCTGTGATATTCACCACTCTGCTGCTGCTGTTTTCATACATAAAGTAATAAAAAATAATTAACTTTCAGATTTTTGGGATATAGCACATTTATCACCTTATCACCCTACCCTATGGTACCGACATAAATTTCCAAAGATGAGTAATAAACTAAAAACAAACTATACCCTTTTTAACAAGCCAACAGATCATGAACCATAAAGCTCACCAACAGAAGAGTACTTCATTAAAAACTATCAAACCCTT
>VDFB02224501.1:0-15689 GCA_007258455.2 Sequoia sempervirens
AATTTTGAACCATATTCTATAGGTTTCTGGTACTCTAAAAGCAGCAAATGCATTTTCCAATCCATTTCATGCATGCTGTCCAAAATGCAAATGCAAATTCACTGCTTATGGCACACTCCAAGAAAAAACTGCTCACTGCAAATAGTGCAACCAACAAGTAAATTATACATTTTGTTTGCAACTTAAAACTATCATTACAACTTATGACAATCAAACAATTCAGTCTTCAATTGACCAGGTCACCATGCACCATCTATTGCCCACACTGCAAAACCTCAGCTATGAAGACTATATCAAGGACAAGTCAGCAGTGATATTCATCCTACGGGACTTCAGCGCTGAAGGACATTTTAGCCTTGACCAAAATAATGCCATTGTTGAAGCCATTTGCATTGACAAATAGACAGGAAACATCACCAGAAGGTAAAAAAGTCATTCATATGTAAACTTTTTCTCTTGTGAACCAGCACCTCAAATCACCATCCATACAAACTATGTTTCTAATACGTAGCATTTTCTTGGCTTTACAAGAAACTAGGAATACAAGAGTACAAATTTACATTGTTCAGACTTTAACTTTTTCGCCTTTCCATGCTCCAAGACATTTCACTAGTTTTGACATGTTAAAGACATCTTTGGTTTTAAAATACTCTATTGCTATTATACATTTAGACACTTTTATAGGTTACTATGTTAAAGTCTTCTCGAATATGGACATCTGAAACTCTAATTTTGTTTTTGCACCTACGAAGACAATGGTTCTCTATGTGCATTCGACATATATGTTCAATAATTATTACCCCTCTATGCATAATGCCATTCAAACTATATAGTTTAAATGTTTCCTCTTGCATTCTGTCATTTCTAGCTTTTCCAATATTTGCTCTCTGATTATTATGTTTTTGAGAGTTTATGGTGACTGAGTAGAAGTTGTTATGGTTGCACACTCTAGACCCATAAACAAGTTACTTGAGACAATAAATAGTTATTTTGCTCTGGCTTTTTTCATTTTATGTTGTTAATAAAACCAAGTCTCGATACTACTTTTATGCATTGTACTTTATAGTCACTTTTCCATCACGCATTCTAATGTATAAAGTACATTCCTGTATAGAGAAATCCATTTGTTGCTTTCGCTGCATGTATGCATCTTTACATGTATATATGCCTCTATGTCCATATGCACATATGCACATATTCATGTATCCATGTATTCATCTAGTCTTCTACGTGTCGCTGTATGCAATTGCGTATACATGCGTCCATGCATTTATGGATGTCCCACTCTAGCCTTGTAGCAATTTATTTTGCTCTATGGATATCGCATATAGGAACACTAATTAGCTCTTTCACCGTAGATAGCAGTTGTTTTTCATAAATGCCAAATCGAGCTTATATGTATCAGGATACATATATACTCATACTTAAAACTACTGATTTGTGATCTCTATTGCTCCATTTTCATAGACATGTTACTATTGCAATCAAATGTGTAAAGCATTCATGTCCAAAGAAATTAGAAACAGGAGTGGCAATATGTTACACAACCTTGTGTTATGCCTTTATAGCAAATTTTTCATTGCATTTCAAGAAAAGCATAAACTAAAATTTTATTCATATTATTTCATCTATGGCATTTACAACTTTTCCAATAATTATTACAGGCATAGAGTTCAGTGTTGAATAGTTCTATTCTTCATGTCATAGCTTCAACATTCTTCATGTCAAATTGCATTATCTGACAAAGTTAACATGCAAAAACTAGAGTGTCCATTATGAACACTTATTGCATTCCATGGGACCACATTTCTTTGAGGAGTTTTTTCAAACAATTTTCTTCCCTTGTATATGCTTCCATATTTTTCATATGTGCCTATGAGCACATTAACTATAACAGTTCACAAAATTCCTTTATCCTTTATGCTTTCATCATAGCGAAAAAGCTCAAAGCAATTGTAGAATTTAGGTTTAGAAAACACAGGCTTACAAAACACAAAAAAAACACACACACAAAGTAATAGAGATGCATAGCAAGTGGCTTAACTCTATATTGAATGACCAAAGTACCCTGTCTACGCATGGCCACCAAGCCACTCCAGCGTGTTCACCTCCAACCAGATGCCATTAAATGCATTTAATTTGCATGCATTGCGCTCGCATTTTCCTGATATTTTAATGCATTTAATCTGCATTCATGGATTACGTACCTCTAGCCGCCAACTTTTAAACTATGCCTTTGCTTAAATTTATTCAATCAATTTATGCATTCGCATTTTCCCAAATTTTTAAAATGAAAATGATTTATAAAGCTACTTGGACGAATAGAAAATAGATAAATGCTAATTTTCCAATATATAAAATAGCTCTCCAAATTCAAACTGTGCAAAAAAATAAGTAATATGTTAAATGGAAAAATGTGATTGGCCGATGCAATCGGTTAAAAGCATTATGGGAAAATGCATAGGCAAATTAAAAAAGGGTTCAGAGGAAAGAGCTTTTGATTCTGAATCCATATGCATACTTTGATTAAAACTAGTGACTGAAGGTACATAGTTCACTAATGCAAACTCAATGCATTGAATGGCATCTGACTAAAGGGGACGCTAATTAGATTGCTAATTAGTCTTTGAATATATAACAAGGTTCAAGGAGAAAAATCTCATTTTCACACATGTTAACATAATTTTGGCTCCAAAGCTCTCTTTATGAGACCGCTTTGTAGTCATCAAAAATATACAAACTTTCCAGGGCTCACATGCATGGAGTAAAATGGACAAGAGGGTCTCCCTACATAATTCCTATCAAACGCTAGACATGACACCTTCATTTCAACAAGAAATTCAAATAGATAATACTAAAAGTAGTTTAAAATAATATGAATTTATAATCAAACTATATAAGTAAGAATTCCTTAGAGCACTGTGTGGAGTCCCTTGATTTTGGCATTCTCAGAATTGTAAAATAAAGAAAAAGGTTCATGCTAGAAACTCTGCTTGTTCCTATACTCTTTCTTCAAAAATTGCTACAATTCGCAGAATTTAGGGTTTACATTGTTCCAAACTCATTACATCACAAAGCACAAACACATTGGTTCTAAAGCTCTCTATGGCAAGGCACTCTTACAACAATTGATGATATATAGTCTTTATAGGCCTCATACATGCAACAAAGAGTTCACTTCCTTTGTATGCTTCCATTTTTGTAATTTGTGCCCAGAAGGACAATAGCTGCCATATGTGCTCTAAGGAGGACAATAGCTATGATGATTTGAAAATTTTTCATTTACATGCATCCATGACCCTGGGTCTAGATACACACACATATACATGCAGCATCCATGTGGTACTCTGAATACATGCATCTATGTACATGCACCCATGGATATATGTATCTATGCAACTTCATATACAATCCATGGATATTTCCATACATGTATATTTAAGCATTTATGTATCCAACTATGCATCTTTTCTATCTATCCATGCAATCCATGTTTATTCTTCTACTCAGATGCATCCACGATATATGCATTCATGCTTCTCTCTGTGGATACTCATGATAGGGAGTGCTGTCCACATCCATGTATCTATGGATACATGTATCAAGTAGCTCGTTTCTAGGTCTTGACTCTACAGCCACAACATCTCTTGTGACTACACAAATCTGCAGAATAACCAAAAATGAAATGCTCAAAGTAATCACAATGCATCTCCAGTCACTTAAATCTATATTACATGATAAATCCACATGCCATTTAATGCATTCACTTTGAAACACAATCAAGAAAACAGCTAAATACCACTTTCCAGATAAAAAAAATAACTTTGGAAACATCAACTTCCAGAATTAAATACCAATATTCACAAAGCGATCATATTACCCTAACTAGATGACTATAAAGCACATGTTACCTATGCAATCTAAAATCTAGAGATACATACCATCCTTATGCACCTATGCACAAATACATACTGTCTAACATATATACATAATTACATGCACACATATATACATGCAAACCTGTATGCATGGATGCATACAAAGACTATGTTTCATGGGATTATTAAATAGTTCACTTGCTTTCTATATGGTTCCATATTTTGCATGTGTGCCTATGAGGACAATAACCACAATATTTGACAATATTCCTCTATCCTTTATGACAACTCATTGGTTCCAAAGCCCTCTTTATAGGACAGCTGTGCATTGCCTCCAAGACTCAGATGAATCCTTGGTATTTCAAGGAAAGATTCAAATGGATAACACTTAAAATGATCTAAACTATGATTTTATAATCAAAGTATCCAAATGCATTGCAGCAATGCGAAACCCAACTTGCATTTAAGCTGTACAATGAAAGTAAACAGAAGGAAAAATGCATTTGCTTCAAAGTTTGTAAAGCAATTCCAACAGATTGTGTAGCCATTGTCCAAAATATGGTTTTCTATCAGCATAATCCTTGAACCTTCTTTAGGTCTATCTAACTGCTACTTTGTTAATTGACTTTGATTAAAAGGTCAAAATGTAAAATGTGGCCAAGGATAATTATACTTATTTATCTCTTTTAATTCTTATATATTCAAAGACTAATTAGCAATCCAAACAGCCTCCCCGTTAGTCAGGTGCCATTCAATGCATTAATTTTCTATCAACTAATTATGTACCTTCAGCCACTAGTTTTAATCAGATTATGCATATGGATTCAGAATCAAACTCTCAAAATGAATGCATATATAAATGTGTCTTTTTCTTCATTTCATTATGTATCTATGTATCCATAGATGCAATCATGCATACATCGATTTATGCATATATCTCACCATCTCTCAATGCATCTGTCTATATATGTATGGCTGTATCTATGGGTGCATGTATACATCGATTTATGCATATATGCACCTATGAATTGCATACACACATCCATGTATATATGCATCTATCGATATCTTCAATGGATACATGTATATATGCATGTATGGACTCATGCACCCATGTATTTGTCTTTGTCTCTGCCCATCTGCAGATGCATATACGCATATTTCTACACATCCATGTATCTGTACACCTCTCTCTGTAACATATCTTTCTCTGTCTGCATACATGTGTCTATGCATCCATCTATGCATGTGTGCATGTACTACATGCACATATGCATTTGTGCATGTGTATACAATACTCTTCCTTACAACACAAGCATGTACAACAGAATACAACGTCCACAAAGCAGCTGCGATGCATTACAACTGGCTTAAATCTATATTAAATGGCCAAAGTATGGTGGCCACCCATGGCCACCAAGCCATTCCAACACCTTCCCCACCAGCTAGATGCCATTTAGTGCATTTGCTTCAATAATTTTGACCTCTCTATGTGTTCGCATTTTCCTGATATTTCAATGCATTTAATTTGCACTCATGGATTATGTATCTCTACTCGCCAGTTTTATAAACTATGTGTTTGCTTAAATTTATTTAATCAATCTATGTGATCGCATTTCACTAATTTTCTATAACAATAATGATTTATAAAGCTATTCTGATAAATAGAAACAGATAAATGCTTATTTTCCAATATAACAAAATTAAAAGTTATATGTTCACATACATTCATGCATATTGTCCATACATGCATATATGCATATATGCCTTCATCCATATTTGCATGTGTATATGAATACATCCTTCCATGTAACAAATGCATTTGTATCTATATGCAAATATGCATGCATCCATGTATACATGTATTCATTTCTCCATCTGTCCATGTAGTTCTGTTTTCTGTGTATACATGTGTCTGTTGATGCATCCATGCATATATCTGTGAATAGGTCTATGTATTTCTGTCTCCATGCATTTATTGTTCTCTAGCGCATCAGCATTTGCATTTTCACAGTTTCATGATCTTCCATATTTATTGTTTTCATAGTGTATGCATAACAACTTCCACTTTGTCTTCTGTTTTGACTCTTCTATCCTTAAATATCATTATATTTTTATATCTATTCTTCTCTTGTCACATTTTGAGGAAGCTCAAGGATCTCAGTACCTTTTTCAGTACGAAGGAGAGTGAGAAATGCGATATGAGTCTTTTTTCTATGTTTATATTGACACACTTAGCCCTATGATGATTTTAAAAAGCATAACCAATAACCAACTAGACATTCTTCCACCCTTTGTTGGAAGAAATAACCACTTCATACCCTATTGATTCCATTCATTTCCATTTCCACCCTTGCACATCCTTTCTTCTCAAATCAAATACACTTCAAAATCCATTTATATGCCTGCCTTGCATCATACCAATGTGTTACATTCCTTTTTTCGTTCAATCCAGCTCTCTCATTGAAATTTTTATTTCTTGCATTTAATTTTAAGCATATAACTAAAAAATGATAAATTCATACCATTTACATTCCATTCATTCTCATATCCACTCTCCCATATCCTTGCCTCCCATATCAAATACTTTTCATAACTTATTCATACACCTTATTTGCATCTTATCATTCTCTCAATTCGCTCTCTTTGTTGCACTCGCATAACTCAGTCTTCTTTTTTACCCACATATCTTTATCTATCTATACCTCAAATATACCTTCATCCATCACAACAAAATTCACACCATACCAAACAAAGAAAAAGATGAAGAAAATATCAAGCTTATGCAATTCAACACTGAGGGCTTTGAAAATAACAATCATAACATAGAGTTGTATTCAAGAGTTATTTTCAAAACGTCTTTTCTAAATCTTGTTGCACATAGGCATTTATAGATTCTTGTTTATGTACCAAATTACATGGACACATGTATACATGCATGCATGCATAAATGTTTACATGGATCCATATATTTATGCATTCCTTCGATATATGCATTGGTGATAAATAGTTCATTTTCCCTATTTTTTCTTTCGTTTACTACTGCAAATGCAAGTTGAGTTTCATTGTGCTTTAACAAATTTATAAATCTACTCGATTTTAGTGTTTTCCATTCAAATTTCTCGTTCACATGTCAAGTATGCTTTTCACTCTTCTACGCATTGTGTGCACATGGATACATGTATACATAGATAGCTCAAGCATTGTTACAAATGTTTAAGATTATTTGCATTTAATAATTCAAACAAAATAATAATACATTTTTGCTTCCTGAATAAGATCATAAAGGACATTTGTTACTGCAAATATAAACATACACCCATGTAAAAGTACAAGTATTCACTGGTGTATCTATCAAAAAGTCCACGTATTTATTCTTTTCATAGTATATGCATAACAACTTTTCCTTTATTTTCTCTTTTGACTCTTGTATCCTTAAATATCATTATATTTTTATATCTATTCTTCTCTTGTCGCATTTCGAGGAAGCTCAAGGATCTTGGCACTTTGTTTAGTACAAAGGAGAGTGAGAAATGGGACATCAGTCTTTCTTCTGTATTTGTATTGAGACAATCAGCCCTATGATGATTTTAAAAAGCATAACCAATAACAAAATATACATTCTTCCACCCTTTCTTGGAACAAATGTTCACTTCATACCCTATCGAATCCACTCATTTCCATTTCCACCCGTGCACATCGTTTCTTCTCAAATCAAATACATTTCAAAATCCATTTATATGCTTGCCTTGCATCACACCAATGTGTTGCATTCCTTTTTTCTTTCAATCCAGCTCACTCATTCATATTTTTATATCTTGCATTTAATTTTAAGCGTACAACTCAAAAATGATAAATTCATACCATTTACATTCCATTCATTCTCATATCCAGTCTCACATATCCTTGCCTCCCATATCTAATACTTTTCATAAGGCATTCATATACTTTACTTGCATCTCATCATCCTCTCAATTCCTTCTCTTTTTTGCACTTACATTGCTCATTCTTCTTTACTACCCTTACATATCTTTATCTATCTATAGCTCAAGTATACCTTCATCCATCACAACAAAATTCACACCATACCAAAGAGAAAAATGAAGAAAACATCAAGGTTATGCAATTAAACACTGAGGGCTTTGAAAATAACTATCATAACATAGAATTGTATTCAAGACTTCTTTTCAAAACGTTTTTCCTAAATCCTGTTTATTACAAATATCTAAGAGCACATATCACAGCTTCTTGGAGGCTAAAATGTATGGCCAGATTTAACAAATATTTACATGTATCCATGCATTCAAATGCATCATTAGATATCCTTTATACACTTGATCAAAAAACAATAATGTATTATTCTTTTGTTTCGATCATAAATGTTTTTTGTATATCTTTCAAATGCAAATTGTTTCTGACATTTCTAACTTTATGCACACAGGCATATATAGATTCTTGTTTCCATACCAAATTGCATAGGCACATGTGCACATTGATGCATGCATAAATGTTTCCATTGATCCATATATATATGCATTCCTTCGATACATGCATTGCTGATAAATAGTTAATTTTCCCCATTTTATATTTGTTAACATAGAGTTGTTTTCAAGAGTTCTTCTCAAAACGTCTTTTCTAAATCATGTTTATTGCACATCCCTAAAAGCACGTATGACAGTTCCCCGAAGGCTAAAATGTATAATCAGATTTCACAAATATTTACAAGTATCCATGCATTCAAATGCATCATTAGATATACTTTATACACTTCTTCCAAAAATACTAACGTATTACTATTTTGTTTCAATCATAAATGTTTTTTTTTATATGTTTAAAATGCAAATTGTTTCTGACATTTCTAGCTTTGTGGATGCAGGCATATATAGATTCTTGTTTACATGCCAAATTACATGGACACATGTACACATCCATAATGTATGCATAAATGTTTACATGGATCCATATTTTTATGCTTTCCTTTCATATATGCATTCATACTGACTAGTTTATTTCTCCTGTGTTTGTTTCATTTAATACTTCAAATGCAAGTTGCGGCTCATCATGCTTTCAGACTCGTTTAGATGCCAAGGATGCTTTTCACTCCTATGTGCATTGTGTGCACGTCGATACATGTATACATGCATACATGTATACATAGATGCTTCAAGCATTCTTACAAATGTTTCTCTCTCAATAATTTCCATGCAAAGTGCTATAAACATGTGAATTATTTTAGTGTACCTACATTTTATCTTACGTAATAAAGTTCTTTATATCTTTCCAAATAAATTTATCGATACCTTTGTACTGTTTCATCTAACAATTTATTGTAATATTTATTTCACTTATTACATTTTAATTTGAATGCAAAGTGCCATAGACATGTGAATTATTTTAGTCTACCTACATTCTATCTTAGGTAATAAGCTTCTTTATTACATCTTTGCAAATTACTTTTTGTTTATTATATATACACAAATTTTAATTTGTATTACATAAACAATATTAAAATCTTATTTATAATAAAATCCATAGCTTTCTACTGATTCATCTAAGAATTTATAGTAATATAATTACATTGTTCTATACACAAAAATATGTTTTCATATTACATAGACAAGATTAAAATCTTATTTATAATAAAATCAATAGCTTTATATACAAGTAACCTTCATAGTACATTAAAAAAAAGATTGATTAATCTTAGAAAAGTTTACACTCAAATGAGCTACCCCTATCAATGTTTCACCTAACACTAGTGTTTCTACTAGCACTTGCATATTGTGATATGATAAACTAAAATAACTCAATTGTATTAATTAACGTAGCATGTGTTTTACAACAGTACACTAAACATAATTTTATTTGCAAATAGACATTGAAGCAAAAAAAAAGATATGGTAAACTTTGTTTCGTCATGCATATAAATATCAATCATGTAAAGAATGCCTATAAATGCAAGTTGAGTCTCATCGTGCTTTGAGACTTGTTCAGATGCCAATGATGCTTTTCACTCTTCTACGCATCTTGTGCACGTCGATACATGTATACATGCATACATGTATCCATATATGTCTCAAGCATTCTTACAAATGTTTCAGATTGTTTGTGCTCAATAATTAAAACAAAATTATAAAGCATTTTTGCTTCTTGATTAAGATCATAAAGAATCTTTCTTGTCACAAATGTATACATACACACATAAAAAATACAAGTATTCATTGCTATATCTATAAAAAAGTCCACCTATACATGGTACCCATAAATACAATTTTGCATGCATCCATCAACACATGTTAACTGTTCACATGTCTCTATGGACCACATTGCTCATGCACCCTGAACATTCCACACATTAATGCACCATTGCAAATTACTTCAAACTTTCCTAGCTATATTTAATACATTTATATTCCTATCTCCTATCTAATTACTTTTTCTAACTCATAGCTAGATGCTTTTTATCCTCGTGAACTCGACGCTTTTGCATCACGGTATTGTAATCATGAAACTACTTTCTACATAATAAATCAACCATATATGTCCATTTCAAATTTGATTATTTAAAGAACACTATTCCACACGGTTCAACACCATATATATTAACAAGAACAATCAAATAAAAATTATATTTATAGATATAAATTAACGTTCCAAAACCCAATTGATAAATAAAACTATATATATACATAATTTTAATCAAATGCCATACACATAATTATGTCAAATCCATATGCTCAAGGAATATGAAATTTAAAAGAATACGGAAGAGAGGGCGAAATAAGAATCGGCTCTCCTACTCCAACAATCCATGAAATAATATATACCCATACAGGTCGCTAAAATATAGAGAATTGGAAAGACACATGAGCAGCTTCGAAGCATCACGCCAAAGAGTAATTAGCAAAATCAGAATTTCCAGAGAAGAGAATGAGCTTCCAGGCGGTGATAGCTTTAAGTTGTTATAAGGCAGTGACAGGAGCAAGAGAAGAGGTGCAATGCTTCACACAACAACAACCCTTAATGCATTACATATATAGCTGATTATTAGGTGCGCTGGTTGGCCTTTATGCCGCTCTGCAATATAAGCTAGGAAGGATAATGGATGCCCTAATGTTAAAACCTAAATGTGTGCATTATAAGAATCTTGGCCGTAATTTACTTCTTTTTAATAAACATGTTCTAACACCTCTATCAAAGCAAAAACATGTTCGAACACCTCTATCAAAGCCTTATTTTCAGGCTGCAAATTCGCCAACTTGGAGAAATGAAAGGTCATTACCAGAGAGAGAGAGAGTTTGGGGGATACCTCAACACCATGGTATACAATACAAAGAACAGGAACTGTTTACCATAATGCCTCAAAGAATTGTGGCTTGGGGCATTGTAGAAGCGAAACACTAGTCCCTCTCTTTGCAGGTTGCCAATGGTATCAGGGAGGTTGTTTAAACTTATACACTCTCTAAAGTCTAAATACTTCATCTATGACAGGTTGCAAATGGTATCAGGGATATTATTTAAAATTTATACACCCTCCAAAGTCTAAATACTACAGCAGTGATAGGCTGTCGATGGTATCAGGGAGATTATCTAAATTTATACACCCTCCAAAGTCCAAAGTCTAAATTCTGCAGCTGCGATAAGTTGCCAATGGTAGCTGTAGGAAACTGCAAAGAGAAAACATAAACTAGCCACAAGAACTACCTGGAAAAGGTGATTTCCTCTGCACAACGCCACAATTCCAGCACTCCTGAGTAGCTATCGTTTTGCACTCACCTCCTTCCCATTTTATTGCTTAATCCTCAAAGATCTGTTTGTAGATGTCCTCGCACTCCTTTTCTAGCATCCTACTTGCCTCCCAATGATATGTATTCCTAAAAGATGGGTGCTGGACCAAGTACGTGTAACTATTTGACAGAACGCTTCTTTAACAGACCCCAATCTCATGGGATGCGATGATTTTAGGATGTACACAAAATGGGTTTATTGCAAAGGCCCCTTTGAAACTTTTAAGCAAATGCAACTGGCGGTGTAAAGCCGCACTCCTCAACCTTTGCCAGTAACCTCTCTTGCGGAGCAGGAATGGGCACGCGACTGTTTAACAGAATGCCCAAGATAATAAATGGGTGTTTTTCTCCTCCAACTTCTCTCATGTTATGCTCAACTGCCCTTCTAGAAAAGCATGCAAAATGAGGATGCAAAGACAAGGCACGTGGAACTTGGAAGGAGTGCCTTGAAGCAAGGTGGAGGGCTCATGCAAGGGCATGTGTAATTCTTTTAAATGCTTTTTATAAGTTTCATTTATTATTTGAATATTATAAAACTATATATATAAACATATTTAATGATATAAATTAATAATATTAAATATATTTTTGTTTTTATTACTTTTTAGAACTATTGTCACAAAACTGTCAACCATAATTCATATTATTGTAGTAATCATAATAATAATAATATTTATTTTACTTTATTTGACATTATTATTATTATTATTATTATTTTATTAATAATCTCTGGATGAAATAAAAGGACTTATATTGCTCTTATTAATTTTATAATTTATTATTATTCCAGTCAAAGTCATATTAGCCTAAACAAAATATGGAATTTTATGAAGAGATTGATTCAACGAAAGAATAATTAAATAAATATAATATATATATGTCTATATATACAAATACTTTCCCATCTAAATAAATTTTCCAATTTAAATTCCTAAATCAAATAACATTCTCTTTCTACCATTCACTAATTTAAATATACAAATATACACATAACCCAAAAACCAACCAAAAATCTAAATCAAACCTTTTATTATCTTTTGCTTTCAAAGAAAACATAATAAAATAACATAATCTATGTTTTCTTCTAAATTAAATAACATTTTTTTTTAATTTATAAGAAGATACAACTAAATAATAGAGATTAAAGAAAACAACCATTTATCCCTACTATATAATTTATTTCCTCAAAAGTAAGAGAGTAAAGCTAATAAATGTTTTTGAAAAGGAAAAACGAGGGTTTTACAGGGACTTGAAACCACCAAGTTTAAACAACAAAAGATAGAGCAAAATAAGTCCAAACAAACAGACATCTGTCCCAAAAAGGAAACGATAGCACAAAGAGACAACAAGGTCCAAAAAAAGGACCGCCAAAAAACCAGAAACTAACAACAACGCATTACTCCAAGGTGTTCAACAACTCCTCGGCCTCCTTTTCAACATCTTTCATATCCTATAACCCCTGCTTGAGGATTTGAGCCGTATGTGAAGAAATTGGGGTTTTCCTCTTGGTATTAGCCCGGGTGCGAGTCGAAATCCCTTCAACAACAGATCTACCATAGCCTCTGTCCGCATCCAAATCCACGACCAACGATCCCTTTTGATTTTTTTCGAGCTTTTCCACCATAGCATTGATGATAATAGTGTTATGCCTGGAAATTTTGAAATTATTCGCCACAGTGGCCCTAATATTTTGGCCTATCTTGGACATATCACACTCGAGCCTTGTCAATCTTTCCTCCTGCAAATGTTGTCTTTTCCTCAGTAAGGGGGGTTCCTGTCCCTCATTCTCATTACAATTCCAGCAAATCTTCTGCTCCAAATCCATGACTCTATTGCTGAGATCTCTATTACGGCCTTTCAACTCACAGACTTCCCTCTGGGTCCACTTGGGAATAGTAAAAGGGCCATCCATACTTTTTTCTGCCACACTCACAATAATCCCTCGGGCTCCGAGGCTAATAAATGTTATTTCCACCTAGTTAGTTACTTAAAACATATTTCCCTTCCTTTTAGAAGAAAAAAAAGATCGGTTCTCCTCTCTCAATTATAAATAAGGATACATTTAGGGGAAGAGAGTATAAGGACAGAAGTTTCTCTCATTTTAGGGAGATAAAACGTGGAGCAACTTCCTTATAAAAGCAAATGACACTAGGAGCAATTATTTCAAATCTTCTATGATAAACCAGGGATGTTATCCCTTCAATTAAAAAAATGTCAAACGACAAGGTCAACATGACTTCACAAGACACAAATAAACAACTTACTCAATATCCAAAGACGGTCGAAGTAGAGAGGGACACTACACAATTACCCCCATTAAATCTTGTTGAGTACCAAGAGGATGTTGAGGAGTTGGTGGACGAGATTGTTGTTGTGGTTGTTGAAGATTTTTTTCGGGTGCTTCTTGTTGTGGTTCTTCAAGATTTTGAGGAGGGTTTTCAGGTTCATTAAAATTTCCTACAAATTAAACAAATCAATATCGAAAACAACCTAAAATTACTTATTTAACAACAAATTTGCAACCAAAAAGCAATGCTTACTTGTTTGACCTCCCCATCGATGTGGCAACATCCTGGCGACGAAATTGCAACAAGTCGATGAATAAATTGTAAGTTAAGCTCCTTCCAAAATGCAAGCATGCAAATGCAAGGTTTCTTGGTTGCGGGCAACAAAAAACACAGTGAGAATAAAATGAACTCATTTGTAACTTTTTTTGTTTTAATGAGCTATAACACACTCATGTTATGACATGAGCACATTATAGGCTTAATGTGACCGAGGCTTTGGCTTGATTAAAGCGCGAACCATAACACAAGCATGTTATAACCTATCCAAATTATTTTTTGAAAATTTGGCCACTTTTTGGTCCCCCATCTTTTTGCACCACTCTAATAACTCATTTTTAATTCATTGTTCAAACTTTATTATTATCATCACTTTATAACCAACAAATAGAAAATAATACATACAATATCTCAATATTTCTAATATTACAAATGAAGATTGAATTACATTCAAATAGTGTGTAGCTTCAACAATTACAACATTAAACTTCCATATTCATACATGCACCAAAATAAGGTGCATACAAAGTAGCTAAAATTTGCAGCCAATTTAAGTTCAATGCAGCTAAATGAGATCGTTCTACAACCAAAGGGATTTCATCCTTGACTATTGAAATCAAAGGGTTTTCACCATTTAATATCCTATGCAAACATAAGTGCTCAATTGGTTTTCAAAATAGGGGTTTGTGTAAAGAAATAGATGATGATCACCAAATGGATATCTTCACCCTTTTACATCCATCACAACAATAACATGTTGGCCACAATGTAAATCTACATCTTCAAATACGAGCAATGATTATGGATGGGAAAAATCTCACCTTAGGAAATTATGGTACCAAAAGAAACCAATAAATAACATTACAACATGTGTTGGGGCATTGGAAAGGGAACATAAACGAAGGCAAAAACTTTGGGGTTTGGAGGTTGGAAATACCACAAGACTCATATCACAAGTCAAGGTGTCATGGTTTGAGTAATGAGCATTCTAGTAAAGATAGGTCTAAAAGTTTGACAAATATAAAGGAAGAGTAGAGGAAGAATGGAAGGCATCATAGAATGGAGAAGCCTAAAACTTTGACAAAAAGGAAAAAAAAGTTAGAAGGAAAGACATACTTAGAAAGGGAAAACACACAACAAAATAGCACTAAAGGAGACACGAGATAAAGAACATACCTAATACCTACGAATTGAAATTAACTAAAAATGGGACATGACATAAACATGTATAAGATCAAGCATCAATTGGAATTGTACTTTTTCTTGTCTTCCACTTTTTTTAAAAAGTAACCATTGCTTCAAAACTTTCATCACCTTGAATTTTATTCTCTAATTAGATAATGTTTGGGGCAATAAATAATTTCTTTAACAATCCACTAGATACAAGTGATTGCTAAATGATGGTTTTTACAACAATGAAGGCTCATGTCCAAATCATTAAGAGAATCACTAATAATGAT